>SKCR01033138.1:0-112666 GCA_019454045.1 Zanthoxylum bungeanum | reverse complement strand
TCCCGAATTTTAACTTGAAAAATTCCAAATCCTGGATTATTCAGGACAATTTTTCATCTCGATTCAAAAAATCGATCGGGATTCGAGACGAGATCCAACCGGGATGGGACCGATTGTCATCCCTAAATGATATTATTAACTACAAGACATGTATAGTGATATTTAATATAAATATGAATTATATAATAATTATTTTACTATTTTTAACATACGTAAATAGATGGTGCTGCAGTCTGCAGATGTATTGTTTAATTTTCCAAGTCTTTAGCATGCGTACCCCAGATCATATCAATAAGATAAAAGTGCAAAATTAGAGCATATAATTGTGTTTCTGATATAAGAAAAAATATTATTTTTATTATTATTATAATTATAATAATAATAATTATTATTATTATTTTCTCCGGCGGTTGAAAATGCACTTGGGAAAATGAGCGAAACCCGTGTTTGATGAAACTAAGCGAAACTATACCATTATTTGAGTATCATGAAAAATCAGGAACCAAGATGTTACTAGTGGTATTCTCTCAACACATCAAAATGAGAGAGGCATGCTTTAAAAAGTCAGAAGAGGTAACTTAACCTGCAAGGTGCAGATATGGAACTACTGGATTCCCCAGACCTACACTATTCTTGACATTATGAACTAAACTGCACTTCAAACAGCCCTGCCAAAGGTTGCTGCTGCTGCTTATAAACTGCATTTCGCAAGTCATAACTGGCTTGGCCTCCTTTTGCCCGCATCTGTCCTCAACCTCTTAACGGGATTTGCCCAACCAACAGTCCCGCTGCTGCCACCATTTGCTGATTGAGCGGGCTGGTTGGCCCACCCATGCTGCTGCGTATGTCGCATATCCTTAGGGACAGTACCTGGACCTGTGGTATTACGACCCAAGCTAGGTGGTGAGATAGGGCCAGTTGATCCAGTCCTTGGCTTCACTGCAGACTTTTCCCTGTCCTTTCTCTTTTTCTTGCAAATAACTAGCTCCCCTGGATGTGGAGAATCGTCTGGCTGAGATTGCTCTCGACTACTGCCACTTCCAAGCCTTGATTCCTTCTGCGGTATGAGGACTCTAATCCTACTGTCTTCACTGGCAGGAATGGATCCACGTTGCAGTGGCTTCTGGGGAAGGGTAGGACCCGGTTCCATCTCGTTTATCTTCTTGTGCCTCTTACTCTGGCCAACTGTAGTTTGTCTTGGGGACGGAGTAGAGATTGAGGTAGATAGTGTGCCAGAGAAAGACAGTGCACTTCTGGCTTCTCGAAAATCTGTATCTGGAAATGCAATCTTCAATATATCGAAAAACAGATCGTGAACTTTCCTCGCTTCAGATCTAACCTGTAGAATATGGTCATATGTTAATACACAGCTGAGAGGCTAGAATTAGCAGCTAAAGAACATCGGGACATGTATCTGAAGATAATATTAAAATGCATCAGCTGGTCACACAGATGTGCGGGTTAAGTTGAGCAGCCATACCTCGTGTGAAAAGCCATAAAAGTGCATTGCACCCTTTAACATAAATTGCACATCAGACACCAGCTCCATCACTCCATTATACTCTAATCTGTCAACACGCTGATCAATCTTATGTAAATCCAAAAGATTATTTCCGGCTCCACTCGTGTAACCAGAAGTTTCAATTCTCTTCCACAAATCCGTTAGCAGGGGTACAATTTGATGTCCTTCTTTATGGATTCTCCTCTGGAGCTTACTAATTACATTCTTGCACTGTGAACATGAGAACTTTAAAGCATGATCAGTAATATACAAGAGACGAAGATGAGGGAGGGAAAAAGGAAGGTTAAGGCATTGCCACAGATTCATGGAAAACAGAATTTCAGGTCAATTAAGTCATATCTACGATATAGAAACAGAGGAGATGTTGGTAGAGAACTAATAGAAACAAAGAATCACACCGGAGAAAATCATAAATGTTTCAAAAACCAGAAAGTAGCAGAAATACAGTACATACCCTCCTCTGGATGACAACTGACATCTTAGCACCAAAATTTGAGGATCCACTAGCATTCGTAATTTTCCCATCCCAACCTTCTTTGCAGAGATCAGCAGCATCTTCTGCAGGACCAGGCATGAGATTCAATCGACCAGATTTCAGTGAAGCGCGTGATTTTGGGGCACTAGCTATTTTCCGTGAAGGTAAGTTCCGCCTACTTTTTGAAGATGACTCACCATGACCAAGCTTGAGAGAATTGGGTTCTCCATGTGTTTTCATTTCAGTATCAGTCCTTAACTGTGCTTGATATTTGTGGTCCATGTGGAATGGCAAGAGAGATGAATCACCACGATGAAGAGAAGGTGTTTCAGTGCAAGCTCTCTCCTCTGTCCTTTCAACAGTATGACGGGGTCGAATTCGAATACTACGCTTTCGTTTGATCTTGGGCTGCAAAACCTGTTCATCTTCACCTTCATCACGATCATGAGTACAACTTCCAGATTGCTGGTGGTCCATGTGAGAATCTCCGGATACTGCAATCTCCCCTTCCTCTAATTCATCTGCCTGGGAAAATGGACAAGACCAAAATTAACATCATATACGCTAGACAAGACAAAACAATATAATGAAAGCATCAGACGTACCATCCTCTTTGAAAGAGAACCTGGCCTGGCTTCTAATGCAGACAGAGACCCAAATTTCTGAGAAGAAACAGGAGATACTATCTGCGTCAATCTTCGACTGTCTGAAGATGATCCTGAAGAACCAGCTCCTTCAACATGATTGTTTCTGGTGCTTTCTGAAGGCCGTGGATAATCATAACCACCTTCACAAGCTGGAACATCTTCTTCGGATAGGTCTTTGTTACTTGGCGGTGCCCCAACAGAACCGTTGTATTCATCATCTTCAAACTCTCCGATTTCTCCCTCTTCTTCATGCACAGGATATCCATTCCTCTCATCAGAGCTTGCTTCAGAATATTCTCCATTTTCATCATCTACTTCCTTGTAATTGGGATACTTTTTCCCCTTGGGCACCCTTTTTCTATCAATTTCAAATTCCTGGATTCCATGCCAATATTTCTCAATGGTTTTTTGGATAAATTAGCTATAGTAGCATTCACTTCTTTTGTACTGGCTCGAAGCCACTTCGGAACCTGGTCATATCTTGTCATCTCCTCAATCCAATCAAACTCTTCATCCATTTGATCAAACAATTCTAATTCATCTTCACTTCTAGCAATCATCTGATTTACCTCCTGCAGTGATGGAACATCATGTACAGTTTCTTGATACCTTTCCTCATCATGCAATAATGTCTCCAAAGTCATACGCCTCTCTTCATGGGTTGTTCTCTGGTCAAATCGTCCAGCATTGATGACCTCATCGGCCATGTCAATCTTATATTGCTGAATGTTATTCCTAATGAGGCCCTCAATAGATGCCATATATCGATCCTTACCGGCAAGATCATCCTCTAAATCAACCGTACCTCCACTTCTTAGTTCATCCTCTTTTTGGTGACTGGAAATTTTGTCAACAACTGCTTCCATATAAATGACCTTAACTTCTCTTTTCTGTCCAATGCGGTGGGCTCTAGCAACTGCTTGTTCCTCATTTTTTGGGTTCGGATCAGGATCATATATGATGACCGTGTCAGCAGACTGAAGGTTAAGACCACGACCAGCGGCACGAATACTAAGCAGGAATATAAAACAGTCCGAATCAGGGCTATTGAAGTCCACAATAGCTGATTCACGATCTTCTAAGCTGGTAGTTCCATCAATTCGCCTGTACAAAAGTTGCCTCCATTGCAGATACTCCTCCAGGATATCAAGGAGTTTCGTCATTGTGCTAAACAGAAGTACTCGATGCCCTGTTCTCTGAAGTTTTATGAGGACCCTATCCAGGATCCACAATTTCCCACATGATTGTACAAGAAAATCTTTGGATAGGTCATAATAATATGGATAGTTTAGCAAGGGATGATTGCAAGCTTTTCGAAGCTCCATACATTTGTTATTAAGAGGTTTATACACCTTGGCCTGGTATATGGGATTTTTTTGAACCCTGTGCTTCTCATCTTCAGGATCAACGCGAATAGTACCAGTGGATTTGATCCAATCATAAATAGCACTCTGAATAGCTGACATTCTACATCTTAAAACTATAGAGACCTGCAATCCAGAAATGATAGATGTCAGAAATAAATAAAAAAAACATTACCAGCATACATTAGGGGCCATAAGTCTAGCCATTTTATTGTGATTTTTAGGTTTTCGCCTCTGTTATTTCTTGTTTCTGACAACTTAACCCCAGTTCGAACAACTGGCTCCCCCCTATTATTTCTTGTGTCTGACATTTTAGCCCCAGTAGTTACATTTGACCATCTTATTTCTTAAATTTTTACATCTTCATGCCACCATTCCCAAAAAACTCAAGAAAAAAGGTTCCGCCCATGACAAGCAACTGGGATTGCAATAATAACGTACCTTGGGTGGAAGGGAACCCTCGACATCTTCAACACGGCGTCTGAGCATAAAAGGCTCCAATATTTGATGAAGTCGGTGAATAATGATGACCTTCTTTTCAGTCTCAAGCCAGTCATCCTCTGCATTATGTGTAGGACCTTCCTTTTGAAATGGTTGTGAGAACCAATCATGGAATGCTTTCCGATTATCAAATACTTCAGGAAGAAGTACATTTAAGAGTGACCAAAGTTCCTTTAAATCATTCTGAAAAATAAAAAGCACTCGGTGCTTTATTAAACAAACATATAGGGTATTTATAAGCACCAATCACAAATTAACATTAATCGAAAGCTATCTTAACAGACCTGTAAAGGCGTCCCTGTAAGAAGCAAGCGCCTTTGGCACCGATATCTATCAAGGTCACGGGACAAAACCGATTCTCTGTCTTTCATTCGTTGTGCTTCATCGATTATGATATACTTCCAATCAATTTTTGAAAGTTTTGAACGATCATACATGATAAACTCATAAGTTGTCACAAGGACATTAAATTTCAGGGCAGAGACCTCCTACAGAAACAGCACCATATGATAAAATTCAGGATCTTCACATACTCTCCAATATCAAGAAAAAGTAAAAAATATATGCCACTGACCTGATAAAACAATCTTGACCTTACATCCTTATTACCGACATAATAAATGCAAGATACAGATGGCAGCCAATTATGTAACTCACTCTGCCACATGAACATGGTTAGCCAATTTGGAAGTACAGGAAATAGTCACATGCATTGTATGCAATGAAAAGAGAAACTAACCTTCCAATTCACCAATACAGCATTAGGGACAATTATAAGATGTGGGCCATAATTCCCTTTAAATTCCATCAAATAAGCTATTAGCGCCATAACCTGCAGAGGAAACAAAATGATTAGAAATGGCAACTAAGGTTCAATATGTTGCCTTCAAATATTATGGTTCACTCTCCTTATAACAAAAGCAAAGTACTTATTTAAACATTTACTCTAGTATCTGTCAGATTATTTTTTTTAAAATGTATCCTCGTAAGAATCTATCGTATATGAACTAATAGACCCTAATGTAAGAAAAATCTGCACACTTTAAAACTAGAAGATGCAAGAGATTTAATTTGTCCTTTTAAGGAATACTTCAACCTCAGACCCAAACAAAAATCACCTGCACAGTCTTCCCAAGCCCCATCTCATCCGCCAATATTCCATTTAATTTGTTGTTATACAAAGAAAGCATCCACTGCAATCCAATCTGCCAAATAAAACTAAATAACAGCTCAAAAAGCTAGATGGCAATAAAAGAGAATGCAACAGAAGGCAAACACCAGGAAAAATTTAAAATCTTAAACAGCAACCTACAATCTGATAATCTCGTAAGGTTCCGGCCCGTAACATTGAGGGTTGCCTTACGACCCTCTCATTCACAGCATGAGCAAGACTATAATACCTGTAAACAGCCACAATGAAAACGTAAGGATGAAAAAGGAAACTATTATAATCGGGCATTATATCTTTATGTATAAGTTAATACCACAGACAGCAGTGAAAGATAAAAGAAAACTAAAAGTGCATTAATAAGATGAGAAGTTGACAAATACCAATCTGGAGAGTATAGAAAACATTAGTTGCATATAATGGACACATTATGTATCCACGGGAAGAACAAAACCTCCGTTGAAATAAAGCCAACAGTTCAATTGGCATATCACAAACAAAAAGGTTGTTTCCTTCCCCTCTGAATGTATCATAAATATAAGCCATGCATTAGCATATAAGTCAATAATAACTCACTTGTTAACAGATGAACTATCCCTGGGGGCATTCATTTCCAAAAATCGATTTCTAATCATCACTTCCTCACCAGCACAAGCTGCTGCTGCCCGAACTTCTTCTTCAGAAAGTCCCTATTTTGAAACAAAGTGAGTTTTTTTTTCCTTGATAGGAAACAAATAAACTTTTAAGGATCACAAACAGAAACTAGTTTTCCACAAATTAAAATCTCCCCAACTGTGGAAAAATCCCAAAGGCCAAATCTATAGAAAACTCTGTATAAATTATAACCCCTAAACATGACACAGAAAAAGGAAGAAAAAACCCCAAACCAACAAAATTACCGGACTGCATCCCAATCAAGATGCACAAAAAATAATGAAGAAACAAAGTGAAAAAACATATAACACACCCAATGCAAAGGTGTATGCGTGTGCGTATACTAGTATATGTATGTATGTCTGCATTCATTCTGTTCACACGTTCACGGCTACGATGCTTTAAAATGTTGGGGGAGAGGGATGATTTGAGAGAGAAAAAACATGCCTGCAATCTTGCAGCAGCTGCAGCAGCATTTGCTGCCTCTTCCACTTCCTGCTGATTCTTGGTAGAAGTTATTTTACTTCCCAGTTTATAAAGATATTCTTCTGTCTGACTCAAGAATGATGAGAGGACTGCATATCTCTCCGCAGCATCACCCGGGATACTAGTCTGCTGCTCCAGCAACATCTCCCTATACCTTTCAACATCATTATTCTTCAAGGCTTCCATCCTTTTGCTCCGATCATCATCCTTTCTCTTTGAGAATTCCCTCAACATTCTCTCATGGTATTTGGCGACTCCCCGATTGCGGGCAGTCCGTGCATCACGGATGGCCCAGTGAGTCTCAAGAAGTTTCTTACGCCACTGTGAGATGGATTTTAATTGCTTCTCTCTGATGGCTTTCTGAGATGTTTGTACTTGTCTCATCAGTTCAACACGCTGACGCTCACACAGCCGTACAAACTTCCGATATGGTCTGTCAGGCATTGCCATAATCTCCTGCTGTTGTTTGTCAACTTCACCCCTTAAACGTGCCTGTAGATCTAAAAGTCGAAGCTTTTTTTCTTCAATCTGCAACCGCAGAACAAGATCTGGCCGAATTCTTTTTCTCTCTAAATTGAATGCCAGTATACCAGTAATCTTCTTCAAATTTTCAGATCTTTTCTTGTGGAGGACGTCCCTGGCTTCCTCAAAAAGAATATCTTTGACATCATACGCCAATGTTAGATTGTTATTGCTGTTAACCATTGCCGACGACCCAACAGAGTCATGTTTTCTTGTGAAAAAGGGAAAATCAAACAGCGGTCCATGGTACTTTCTGGCAGAGCCAACATCTTTTGGCGGGGAGGCAGTAGTTTCTTGTACTGGTTTCTTAACTTGTGATGCATCACATGCAGAAACATGGGGTGCAACAGACTTTCCCCTATCTGCTGCAAAATCAGCTTGTGCAGGAATTCTCTGAAGACCATGTTCTACTTCCTGGACTGACTTAACGGAAACTACAGGGGTCTGCTGCACTTCTTTTCCCACTACTACCACTGGTGCAGGTTCCTTTGTCACATCCGGCATACCCTGCCCAACCGGTGACACAGTTGGTTTATCATCACCAGCATAAGCTTCTTCTTTTGAGTAACTTTGTTCTTTTGATGATGATACAGCTTGCGAATCCTTTCCATTAGACTCCAAATTTCTCAACTGGTCTTCTTCAATCTTCACAGAAGCTCTGTCCTGACTATTTACTGCTGCAGGAAGCAATGGCGACTGCTGCTGCATCTGCAACTCAAGAGGCGGTGGAACGATAGCTCGAAGAAGCTCTTGTGGAAGAGTACCTTCTCCTTTCTGTGAAGAAAGCAGAAATTAAATAATCCAATTAAGAAATTATTAACTAAACCAAAAGCTATACTGGATATTTAGCAGACACAAATGTGAGAGAGAGAGAGAGAGTTTTGCCAACCTTCAGCCTCCTAAATGCTAGAATTTGTGCCTTAAGAACATGAAGTTGATGTTTTGTGAACCCTGAACGCTGATGTGGCATCTGGATAGCCAGCCCACCCTGTGTTGAGAAGTTGTTAGCTGAGCCTCCATCACTAGAAGGAATTGCAGATTGTGAAGAAGATCGATTTAACTGCCTGAGGTACTGCATTTGTGAACTTTCCGGGCCACCTGAATTTTTTACAGGCAGTGGCTGATCCACACCCTGACTCATATTCAAAGATGTTTGTGGAGGATGTATTGGAGGCATTCCATTTCCAACTGCGACTGGCTGTCTAGGAGGAACCTGGTTATCTCTGCCTTGAACAGAAAATTGCTGCAATGCAATGTTGTTAGCATTATTAACGACAGCAGCATTGGTGGTTGAGCCAAGAGGGCTATGGGAAACTGTAGGTCTTGCCATCGCCGAACCAGATTGCCCAGGTACATCGCTTGATAAACTAGCATGTGGAGAGTTTTCACCTGCAACAGGTGGGGATGCCACCTGTTGCTTTGAAACCGAGACAGGTGATGATGGCGCACTCGTGTTGCTTACATTTGTTTTATGATGACCAACCATCCTAGATTGCATGATGGGAATAAGCTGTGCCATTAAGCTGGCATTTGCAGGTTCTGAGAGATCAATCTTGCGCTCAAGCGCCCACGCCTGCAACTGGGCAGCCATCGCAAGTTGGTTGTTGGGCACATTTTGGATGCTTTGCTGATGCTGTGCTGCCTGCATGGGCCTTGTAATATTAGCAGGCATTAACTGTCCACCACCCATCCGCTGACTTTGAAGTTTTGATCCACTCCTATGGTCAGAAACTTGTTGCTGAGGTTGTTCCATCTGCTTTTCACTATGAGCAAACTGCTCAGATGAATTTTTGGATGATGATGCCTGAGCATGATTAGCTGACTGCATGGAAATCAGTTCCTGCATTTTCAAATTCCCCATCCTCATGTCTTGATCTTTCGCAGATGCAGGACCCAACATTCCAGTTTTAGCTTGTTGCCGCGATTGCAAAACCGAAGCAGACGTTTGTTGGGCGGCTTGGGCCTGCAAAGCATACTGCATATAAGCTTGATGAACGGGATTTAACACTTGCTGCTCAACACCTTGACTTCTATTCTGACCCTCCTGGGATGAAACATGTTGTTGAGCAAAATCAAAAAAATTCCTAGACTGCTGAGGTGGTTGCATGGAGCCTGGAGATGAAGCGAAGTTCCCCCCTCCCATTAATCCAGGGATACTGCCAACTTGATATGCTAGAAGGGCTTCGTTTCCATCACGTTTTCTCAATAATTGTTGTTGGAATGACTGTTGAAATTGTTAAAAGGAAATTATAATTCAAACACCAATCATATGGGACCCCAAATACATTAATGATGAGCATATGATTATAAAAAATTACAGGAAAACACCAAATACAGTTAAAAAAAAAATCCATTTCCTGTAAAGGCTCAAAAGCAGATTCAGATTGCTAATTGGAACTGTAATAACGACAAAATCAACAGAGACATTGAAAACAAAATGAAATTGTCGAAGTTCCATAAGTGATATCACTAGCAAATTGAAAATGTAAATGAGCCTACCAAATCAAAAACACAATCCACGGAAAGCAAAACAACAATCAAGTTCATGGAAATAAAAATTTATATTATGACGAGAACCTAACAAAAAATATAGTATTATAGCCACAAAGACAATAGTCCAAAACAACAGGAATGTAGCACATATAAATAGGTCAACCAAATAAAAAAAAAGAGCCATGAACTTGGAATTCACATGATTGCCCTAGAAAAAAATCAAATAAGAAAGAAAACCTAACTCGAGTTCATTCTTGCTTAGGGGAAAAAAAAGCAGCTTAGAGCAACAATGCTTTTTTGATGATTATCACACGCAAGCAATCTTTGATACATTACTGTAGTTTGTTTGAACCATTTACCGAGTTTAAATTCTTCAATTTTTGAATTCAGAAAATCCATGGACATAAAACACTCCAAAATCAAGTGAAGCAAAAGACTTGTTTAAAATATTACCAGTCTCTCCACTTGTTCCATTGTCCAAAATTTACAGACAAAACTAACACTAGACATGAATTGAGATCAAATGTAATTGTGCTCTCATTACAACTTGAGAATAAGATGCTCAACGCCAGCTAAACTGCTCTTAACATTAAATGCTAGAGTCAGTTCCCATTTTCTACCAAAATAATAATAATAATAATCCAAAATCAACTGATCAACAAAATCTACACTAATCACACAGTCAGCGCATTAATTACAAAAATTGAAACCCACCCATTTGCCAAAACCCTTTAAATTACGAAACAAAATCCTACCCATTTGAAAAAACACTGTCAATTACAAAATCCACATACCAATTAGACCAACTTTTCAAAAAAAAAGCACCTAATTAAAACATTAAACTTCACCTGTCTCTGCGCCTGTTGCTGCTGCAACGAATCAAAACCCAAGTGGGGCGTGGAAACAGCAGATGATGACGAAGACGGCGACGCCGCTGACGACGTAGACGCCGCCCGGTTCCGGCCGGGCCCACCACCCGATTGCATGCAATTTTACAATTTTAACCCTAATTCACAAGAAACAACAACTATATTTCAAGCAAAAACCCCCCACCACCACCAACATGCAACAAAAATCCCTCCAAAATTTAAAATAAAAACCCCTTGTTTTTTTCTCTTTACCCTCCGATCCCAACGTTCAAAAAAAATAAAACGGCCCCACTTTCTCTCTCCAGAGTGTTGTGCCCAATTCCCCAAAAAAGCGAAATTTGCGGGTGGATGGATCTTTGCGAATTTGAAGAAGCAGAGACAGTAGAGAACTCGGAGAAATCACTGATTCGACTCACTACAAACTCTATTGTCGGTTTCACGCGATTTTGCAAGCAAAATTTTTCGGTCAAACCCTAAGATTTTTTTTTAAAAAATTAATTTTCAATTTTTTTTTGGGGGTTTTTATGTTAATTTTCTCAGGTTGGTAACAAGATCACTCTGGCTTTATGCACCAGCGGCGGGCCCACATGCTTACAAAATTACAAAAAGAGGTACGCGTGAAATTAACCCTGGATTTTACCATAATTACGGAAGAGCCCTTACACCCCGAGCAAGGAACTCGTTGTCTAGTGGTGCATGTCAAAAGTTTGAGAAATACTTATTTGGAAAAGAGTACGGATTCCGTTAATATTTTGATATATATATATAACGTTTTATTATTATAAAGACAATAAAACGTTTCGTATGGCTCGGATTTGAAAATTCTTTTATATATATTTGAAATTAACTAGTAATAAAGAAAGATAAAATTATTGATTAATATATGTTATGTTTCTATTGACCAAGTACATTGAATTTGCCACACATGAGTTTATCTCCAAAAGTTAACCAATGACATTCAAAGTCGAGGTAGTATGTCGAGCAAATGATGCTCTGCCATGTGGCAGAACATTAGGTTCTTTCGGAGGATCCATAATTATTAACCTTGAAATTAAATATTTTTTATATAAAAAAAAAGGTTATTTAATTCTTGTGGCTCACTATTAGGACCTTCTACTTTGTCACATGATACAAATCACTATTTGTTGCGCATACCATTTCAGTCATACCGCCTCGGTAAGTTGAGGTGGTATGCCCGACACATGTAAGTTTTTCTCCCAATTTGATAATTGATCCAACAAATGTCATGGCAAAAGAATAAAAATATTTTTTTTTCCACTGGGGCTTAATTAATATTGTAATTAAAAAAATATAATGAACAAATGTGATTCATATATAGTGATATATAAATAAAAAAAATAATTGCAATGTGTTTTTTATATTTTGACCGTGAGTAAAACTTTAAAATATTAATTTTTATATAACTCATTTTTTTTAAATAAATTATGAATAATAATAATAATATTTTTTTTTTATCGTTAATCAATTTCTTAAAAATTGTGTTTTCAACCCTATAAAACCAAATAGGTACTTACATTTTTAGTTTCGCTTTCAACCGCAATGAAGTTATTGTGATTTTTAATTTTTGACCCTTTTTGTGTTTAAGATTACCTAATTTATTTGGTATTCCATTTGTTAAATTGATTTTTTCTTTTTTAAAGAAATAGATAAATAAAAGTGAAAGTGTTTATAAGAAATCTTGGCCAAGTGGCATGATAGTGGGTGCAGAATAATGGTCCTTGTGATTTATAATGTTTAATTAATTTAATATGTCATATTCGTTTCCATATATCTACATCACGTGTGACATATATGCTACTCAATTAATCAATTAACGGATTTAATGATTAATAAGACATTTTTTTTTGGTGAATTTGAAGGTTTCTCAACTAATTGTTTTTAAAGAAATTATCAAGTGTATATTTAATATTTGTCACGTTATCAAAGTTACATAAATCCTAAAATTTTCTTGATCGGTCCGTCTACAGATTAGTAAGTGTAGAAAACGTTAACTTATTTTGTATAAAATATATACCTAATATTTGACAAATATTTTACTCATATACCTAAATTTGGTATAATTTTGATACATAGGCAATCTTTGAGTGTATCGGTGATAAAATTTTAGGATTTATGACGTGTCAATATTTAGGTATACCATTTGATAATTTCTCTTGTTTCTATTTATGTTATTAAAATCGCTCAATAATAAGTAAATATATTATTCAAAGTGACCAATGTATGTTTCGAGATTGCATTGTTAGAGTATATGTTCTAATACATGTTATTAATGTTATTGTTTAAAGCGTAATATTTTATCATACAATTTATTATTTATTAATAAAAGACATGTTATTTCTAAACATCGTAACATTCATAATTGATGTGTATGTCCCGAGACATTATGTCAAATGAATATCGTTAATCCAAAAAAAGTTTATGATTATGAGAGTTAATGATGTTTATACGAATAAATCTCAAATTAAGTTATTGGTCAAATGTGATTATTATACAAGACAATGATATATCACTCGACCAATATGTTGTGTGTTGTTGGTGAATTAAGTGTTGTTAAACGAAATCAAACATGCAACAACAATGAATAAAACCAGAACACAAACATGCCAATATTATACATAAACCCTAAAACTTAGAAAATAAACAAAACCTAGAAAAATGAAGAAAACTTGTGAAAACTTGTAATCCAGGTCGAGTTGCCTCTGTCCTTAAGAACTTATTATCTCCGTCTCGGTGCTCTACGGATTTTGTGGCTAACGTCCTCCCAGGATAACTTGGATTCCTTTTGTTCAAGGGGCACACCTTAACAATATCTTGAACTAGGACAATGGTGAAATCTCTCTCTTGACAAAAAAAAAACGAAATTGATGTGACTCAAGACTTCTTCAAGTTATGGATCCTTTGAATGAACATGAATGTCCCTTAAATAGACATGGAATGGTGTCTTTGAGGGCACCATTTGGTTTGGGGTGTAACCCTCCTTAGGGTTATACCATTTCCTTAAACCATTTGGAGCCTAAAGGCATGTTCTTTCAATTCTAGAGGCCATGTCCCTACATGTTAGTGTCTTTCCCAAATGTCACTATTCAAGGTACATGACCCTCATTGCATCCATACTAAATATATACATATTTAGAGAATTTACTACAATCCCCCACAATTCTCTAAATATTCATGTAGACACTTGAGAGAGTTTACGTGAACTAAAACTGCATCGAAATAGGTAGTTTTCGCCTTGAACCTTTCCTAGTGAATGACAATCAGATTTACTTGGAAAACCAGTGACCCATAGTCTTGAACTGTTCTGTCGTTGATGTAAACCAAGACAATTACCAACACACAGCTTTACTTCGACCATTTCCCGTTCTACGGTTGTGTTCATTTCGGCCATTAACATCAGTCCTGGATTCATCAAGCACTTTAGGGAAGTCAGCCTGTAAAATCTCATGGAAGCGGCCTAATTTCTTACTTGAAATAGGTGATCTACTATGAAGATGTAATCTGCCTTTACCCCCATTAGGACTCATCTCCTAATATAGTGATCATTAAAAGCCTTAGTTTATCCTAACATTGACAGACAACACTTTGCGTCATTATCGGAATGGGAAAGAGTACAAAACTCTACAGTGATTGTTTTGAATTGCACAAAGTTTCAGTTGTCCCTTTTGAACCTAGATCTTGGGATCTCCAGTCAGCTAGGTTGGGTTTCCACAGTGACAATTCTTAATTTATAGGCTTCAAGCCCATTCCCCTCGATGACTTCTCAACTTGCTCTCTAGGTAAACCTTTAGTAAGCGGATCCGCTAGGTTTTCCTTCAACTTGACATAATCGATCGATATTATGTCACTTGAGAGTAGTTGACGTATGGTATTATGTCTCCGACGTATGTGTCGAGACTTACCATTATACATTGTATTTTGGGCTCTCCAATAGTCGATTGACTATCACAATGTATGCTTATCGCTGGCACTGGTTTGGGCCAACTTGGAATATCCTCTAGGAAATTTCGAAGTCATTCCGCTTCTTTCGTTGTTTTTTCTAATGCTATGAACGTTGATTCCATAGTTGACCGGACAATACATGTTTGCCTCGAGGATTTCCATGACACGGCTGCACTACCAAATGTGAAAATAAATCCACTTTTAAATTTGGAATCCACTGTATCAGATATCCAGTTAGCATCATTGTATCCCTATAGAACAATAAGATATCTCGTATAATGCAGCCTATATTTTGAAGTTTCTCTCAGATACCTCAAAACTCTTACTATGACTTTCCAGTGGTTATGTCATGGATTGCTCGTATATATGCTAAGCTTGTTCACAGCTTGAGTGATATCAGTGTTGGGGTTTTGGGCGATGGGGCGCAGCAGAAGAGCGGGTCCGGGCGAAATTATATTTTAAAACTTTTTCAAAATACCGAATAAATTATTAAATATCTAATATGAATAATTTATTCATATTTCACCTTAACCTATTTATTCAACATCATATATTGACATAAATATTGTTGATACATCACGAAAATTTTACGAAAATAATTTTTCTGTAAAATGGCCTAAAACGTATTTTTGACCGAACCGACTATCCGACACTTATGGATGTAGGGGTTTTTAGGGGCTAAATCAGAGTAACGCAGCGGAAGCGGTGGAAAATCATATTTTCCGATTTCAAAACTTTTTCTCGGATTAATTAAATAAACTTATTTATTTAATATTCCAATAATCAAATTATGAAATAAAATTCAATAAATCATATTTAGGTGAATTTACCAAATTACCCTTACTTGATATTTTTGTCCATTTTAGTCCGAAATTGATCAAATCAATTTTGAATGATTCTAAATCATTTCTAAGATGAACTTGGCATGTTAAAAACATCAAAACACCAAAGCAACCAAAATCCCCAAATTTCTTCACTTTGGCCGAGAGCTCCATTAAGGGGAGGTTTGTGCATCTTGTCATTTCATGCATCAAAACACATCAAGATGTAATCCAATGAACATGAAACTTTGTATGCATCATATACACACACAAATACACAACATATATGAAAAGCCCCAAATTTGGAATTGGTCAAGAACCCTAATTTTTCAATTTCCACAATTTGGACAAATTAGACCAAATACATTAAATCAATTACTTCAATCATCATTCTTCCATCCAATCCAAGTCTCAACACAATGAAACAATTCAAGATCAAATCTAGGTCATCTAAGAGTGGCTCAAAAACTCTAGATTAGCAACATGGTTTCCAAAACCTTAAAAGAATGTTTACAACTACATTAGTCACAAACTTCCTTCATCATACATGCTCAACACTTCAATCAAACTTCCATCAACAAAAACACAAAGAAATAAAGGAAGAAATAATCTAAGAACATCACATGTTGAAGCTTAGAACCTAAGGAACATTTTCCTTTCTAATAGCAAGTTTGAAAAACTTACTAAAATTCCAAGCTTTCTTTGATCTTTCTTTCTTTCTCAAGCTTTCTTTAAGTTTCTTCAATGGAGTTTTTCTTTTGTAAAGTGTATTAGGTTAAGTGTAAAGTGAAATGAAAATCAATATATACTTGTAACATTTAAGCCTTGGCCGAAAATGACTTTAACAAATACAAGTCATGTAATTTCAATTTCATTTCAAGTTTATTTAATCAACTTGCATAAATATCTAAATACAACTTTATTAGATATTTAATTAAATCAACAAAGGCAACTAATATCATTTACTTTAAATATCCTAATGTAAGATATTTATATTTTAATTAATTTAATCATTTAACAATTAAATAATTAATTAATTAATCAAATACAAATATATTAAATATATGTATAATATTTACATTAAATATTAAAAATATATATTCATTAGGATATAAGTCAAATAACTCATTTTGACTATTAATTAATGTGTATTTAAATTAATCAAGTATTAAAAGTAAATACACAATAATTATGCAAATGACTATCTAGTCCCTTTAGCACGTATCTTGCGTTTAACCTTTAAACGACTTTATAAATAATCAATATTATTTATTAATGTTGCTCTAGTGCTCTACGAGTAAGTTTCATTATTGAGACTCTATAGATTCAGGTATATCCGTCACGACCATAATCTATCCACCCTTAGATTATGACGATCACAGATAATCTCGCTGAACCATACAGGTCGAGGTCATGGCAAATGTATAATTCCTCCGTCACAGGTATCCGGATAAATCCCAGAGATACAGATGTAAACGTCAAATCTCTATGGGGATTATCCAGTCGACTATTCCATTAGCAATCTATAAAAGAATGTTTAGAACTAGCTTCTAAACTTTACCACGGGCCCATTGTTTTATCTGATTGCTAATCATGTGGACTACCTATGCTCTGGTACACAGAACTGACGGATCTTATCTTGATACACATAGGACACCCTGAGGATCTATCTACACCCAACGAACAAGCGGAGGTCTGATCTAAATAGATCGGTGACGTGACTGTCATCTAAGTGTAGAAGATGTCTCATGTGCCCACAATGGCATCTCAAGTCTAAGAATCACAAGTGCTACTCAACCCGAGAAGATTATTATTGACGCTGGTGTACCATCCATTAAGAATCTTCGGTGAGTCGTTCAGTGTTTATCCGCTATAAACACCTACACGTCTATACTAGTCTCCAAGACTTATGGTTCATTGAGAAACCATTGGAATCATATATTCCAGTATACGACATGTACCGGTCTCAACGGGTTTACTATACTGACCAAATATTGTAAACCTTGACCAGGAACTGTCTGAGAATGACAACGTCATGATACTTCTCAATGTCCGTTGCGACGCTTTTGCAACTGTATCATGACTAATCATTCTAGGGTCATTACGTCTTTACCATATAGAAAGATATATTATATTATAGAAACTGCATATATATTATTCATAATAATAATGTTTTACAGAAGTATTTAACAGAAATACAACCGGGAATTGGCGCTCTGAGCACCAACCCCAACAAAATCTCCCACTTGCTCTAGTGCCAATATCGATTGTATCTAATACCCATCGACTCCACGTGTTTATCAAACAACTTCGGAGGTATGGCATTCGTCAGCGGTCTGCTACATTATCTTCACTCGGTACCTTGCACACGACAATATCCTCTCGCGACACGATCTCTCGAATGATGTGGTACTTGCGTTCCACATGCTTCGACTTCTGATACGCCCTCGGTTCCTTTGCTTGCGCAATGGCTCCAGTATTCTCACAGTATAACGGAATCGCATTCTCGATACTTGGGACAACTCCCAATTCTGTGATAAAGTTCTTTATCCACACAGCCTCTTTTGCAGCTTCAGAAGCTGCAATATATTCCGCCTCAATGGTGGAATCAGCTGTCGATCCCTGTTTGGAACTCTTCCAACAAACTGCACCTCCGTTAAGGGTAAAGACAAATCCAGATGTAGACTTTCTATCATCGGGATCCGATTGAAAATCGGAGTCTGTATACCCATTAACCTGCAGCTCGTTTCCTCCATAAATTATCAACTTATCCTTAGTACCTTTGAGATACTTTAGGATATGTTTAATGGCCATCCAATGATCATTACCTGGATTGGACTGATATCGACTAGTTACGCTAACAGCGAAACTGATATCAGGCCTCGTACATAACATGGCATACATTATGCTACCCAAACACGAAGCATAAGGTTGGTTAGACATTCTAACCTTCTCATCTTCTGTTTGTGGACACATCTTCTTAGAAAGATGTATCCCATGTCTGAACGGTATGTTCGATGTCTTACAGTTACCAAAACTATACCGTTCAAAGATCTTATCTATGTACGTTGATTGGGATAACCCAATCAGCCTCCTTTGTCTATCTCTATAGAGTTTTATCCCTAAAACATAGGAAGCTTCTCCCAGGTCCTTCATGGAGAAATTCTTACAGAGGTACGCTTTGACGCTTTGTAACATACCTAAATCATTCCCAATGATTAGGATGTCATCAACATATAAGACTAAAAATACGACCATGCTCCCACTGGCCTTCTGATACACACAGGATTCTTCCGAATTCTTGAGAAAACCAGACGATCTAATAATCTCGTCGAACCGAAGATTCCAACTTCGTGAAGCTTGTTTAAGTCCATAAATGGACTTCTTAAGCTTACACACCATGCCCGAGTTTTCGCTGGACGCAAAACCTTCCGGCTGTTCCATATAGATTTCTTCATCAAGAAATCCATTTAGAAAAGCCGTTTTGACATCCATTTGCCAAATCTCGTAATCATGATACGCAGCTATAGAAAGCAAAATCTGAATAGACTTAAGCATTGCAACTGGTGAAAAAGTTTCATCGTAGTCGACGCCAGGTCGCTGCGTGTAACCTTTTGCTACCAGTCGGGCCTTGTAAGTTTCAACCTTACCATCAGGCCCTCGCTTCCTCTTGTAAACCCATTTACAACCGATAGGAACAATTCCTTCGGGAAGCGGAATCAAGTCCCAAACTTGATTTTCATGCATTGAGTCTATCTCGGATTTCATGGTACTTTGCCATTTCACGGAGTCGATGTCCAACATCGATTCTCTATAGGTGAAAGGATCTGTCTCTTCAACTAAGAGAACATCCAGACTCTTTTCTTGTATCAAATACAAGCGTTCATGAGGTCTAGATACCATTTCCGACCTACGGAGTGTGGGTGTTGAAGGTCCTTCATCTACTTGAACTTCAGGTTCCTCCGTTGGTTCGTTGTTTTCAGGTTGGACTTCATCAAGCTCAACCTGTCTATGATTACCACCTTCTGACAAAAATTCTACTTCTAGAAATTTTGCGAAGCGAGCTACGAACACATTTCGATGCTCGGTATCATAGAACAGATATCCCCTCGTATTCGAAGGATATCCAACAAACCTAAACTTTTGCCCTCGAGGCGAAAGCTTATCTTGCCGAGTCACCCTGACATAGGCAGGACAACCCCAAACCTTAATGTAATTAAGATTTGGTCTCCTACCGAACCATATCTCATACGGTGTCGTAGGAACAGCCTTTGAAGGAATCTTATTCAAAAGATGTGCGGCTGTTAAGAGAGAGTAACCCCATAAGTAATAGGGCAAATCTGTGAAACTCAACATCGATCGGACCATATCCAATAAAGTCTGATTTCTCCTTTCAGACACTTCATTGTGTTGTGGAGTACCTGGAGGAGTATATTGAGCGAGAATCTCATTCTCCTTCATATAATCCATGAACTCACCACTCATATATTCACCGCCTCGATCTGATCGAAGGTATTTAATATATTTACCAGTTTGTCTTTCTACTTCATTTCGAAACTCTTTGAACTTTTCAAAGGTTTCCGATTTATGTCGCATCAAATACACATAACCGTACCGTGACAAATCATCGGTAAAGGTAACAAAGTACGAATAACCACTGTGAGCAGTTTGACTTAGTGGACCACATACATCAGAATGTACGAGTTCCAGTAAGTTAGTGGCGCGGTGTCCAACACCAGAAAATGGGGCTTTGGTCATCTTACCATGAATACATGATTCACAAGTTGGATAGGATTCAATGGTAAGATCTGATATCAAACCATTTCTAACCAATTGGGTAAGGCGTCTAACGCCAATGTGACCAAGTCTCATATGCCAAAGTTCAGTATTATTAATTACAGGTAAACTACGTTTATTAACTCCAATATTTAATATATCTTTAGAAGTTTGCAATGTATAATGACCATGCTGGTTTGGACAACAAAGGATCTGAATATTATTACTATCCGTACGGGCCAAATTTGGACCCAAGGGTAAAATTGTCTTTCACCTTAAACCCAACAATATACAAGGCCCGAAAGTAAAGACCAGGCCCAAAGAATTCTGTATTATTGGATTACAATTGAGCCATAAGCTTAAGGACAAAACCTCTTAATTATATCAACCATTTTTCCCCACTTTGCCTAACACAAGGCATATTCTCACATGCTCAAACTTTTATCAAATGTCTGGGCACGTTGTAGGACTTATGCCAGCTGCCAAAGACGATCCTTTTCATCTATAAATAGCAACTCAAATCAAGAAACAATGAGGAGGAAGCGGGGCTTCTTTCTTTCTTACAAGTCTCTGCTCTCTGACACTAGCTCTCTCAGAGCACTCTATCCTCTTATACACTTATCACCGCCCTCATGGCCACCCAAAGAGTTCAAGGTAACATCAAACCTTACTTTCACATTTTACATATTTACTGCTCATTTCATACTACTGACTTGAGCGTCGGAGTGCCCCCGGCACCCACCACACCGGTGGGTAGTCTGCTCCCGCTCACACTACCTTTGTCTTGCAGGATCGCTAATGCCCCCAACCTATAAATTCTGATTGTGGACCTCGGCCGAATTCCAGCATCCATAATTTGGCGCCCACCGTGGGGCCTTAGCGATTCATAGCAAGCAAAGACCACTCAGTCTACAATCCTTACGAACAAACACCGGATCCTGTGGTGGCATAATCAGCCACTCTATAAAACAGTTACAATCAATGGAAGATGAAAACTGATCCATGTAAAACTCCAGTACTAATCTCCAATAGTATCTGGAACATAATTCATTCTTCGGCCACTCAAAGGCGTGAGGCTATAACTCTTTTCAACTATCTTATCAACCCAATTTCTTAGAAGCATTCAAGAATATGGAAAGTAAAAATCCACCATCAGACGACTATCCATTTAATCAACAAAGAAGCCATCAGATTTCTCCAGCAGACTAATCACGACAAGTCACTTCTTCCATGTAAAAAGAAATGTTGGAGTAATTCTCTCCAGTCTACCCGGGGTCAAACTACCAATAAGGAAAATCTGAGCATTCTCTCTTTATAAATCATCAGCTCTCAAAGACTTAGAAGAATGGCCATATCCGTCATGCGACGGGGTGAATTCCAATATTCTTCATACGGCACGAAAGATTTTCTTAAGGTATTATGGAGTGGAAACTCTCATGCTTCAACTTGCATCAATTTCCGACAAAAACATACTATGCTTCACGCATACAGCTACTATACATGCAAAAGGAATATCCTCAAACACGCACACAACCTTTAAAAACAGTCCAATCACCAAAGCTACATTTGACACTACATGCGCATGTCTAACATTGGATGGATACTTCATTCGACATGGAGCTTGGAATGTTTGGCATAAGAAGATGCTCCATTCGACACTACACTCAGCATTAGGTGATGACTCACTCAACATGAAACGAAGAAATGCTAATATCAATTCCATTCAACAATGCTAATACACATGCATAAAAAAAAACGTCGTGGAACCAGTTTTAAAGAGAATGTGAAAAGAAGATAGCAGCCCCATAACTTTGAATAAAACAAGAAAAGCACGTGGGCCATGTACAAATCATATATTATGAGAGGTCTCAAACTTTATTTAAACAAGAGCCTACAAGCAACCAGTTGGCATATACTGCCCATACCACATTTCCCCACACTACCACACTACATCACTTACGCGCTCACTGCCCAATATATATATATATATATATAGCTCAATTTAAATTATAGACTGATCCCAAAAGAGTTACAATAGTCGAGTTATACATAAGCCAAAGCCCACCTCACAAAAGAAACCACCTTCGACGCACCAGCCAGAACCAGACCAATGACAGCCCAACAACACGGCAAGCATGCTGAAATAACTCAGTCAAGTAGCGACAAAACATAACCAAAGCCCACCAGCAGCAAAACACAGGAAGGGCATAAGGCGAAATCCTTTTGTGACAAAGCATCCCTTTTGTGTCCAGCTGACTAACTTGCCTCCAGCATGCATCCAAGACTTAGCATGAGGCGAAAAGGTCTCATTCGACATGAAAAATCTATTCGAATGGATTCACATGTGTCATGGGTCCTGTTGATGCAATTCATACGTTGTCGAATGAAGTTCGTCTTTGGTTCCAGACGATAAGCATAAATGCAATATCACATCACATGGTTCCATTCAACATCAATCGAATGACATCATCTAGCCTAATCATTTTGATCAAACTATCTCATTCGACAAAACCTTCATTCTACAATAACGTGAGCAACTTCCATTTGAAATTACAAGATGCTCTGATCTTGGAGGACAATCAGACAAGAACAAAGGAAATAATATATCTCATTCACAAACCATCCCATGGGCAACTACTTACTTGTAGCATGAATCGATCTCGCGTGAATGACATGATTTCTGACTTGTGAAATTTAAATTTCTCCATGCTTTGGGATGCTTTCAAGGACATTTACATGGTTGTTTATTGGCTCGAGGCAAGCACCTTGCAGTGTACTTTCTCTTATGCCAACTGGTTTCATGCTAGTATGGGGAATAAGCCTTTTATGGTGTGGGCCTCTTGCTCGTGGGCTTGGAAGGCGTGAGTGGGCTGTTGGCATTTGGGCCCATTTCCTTCATGTGTGTCCTTCACATGGTGCATGGCTTCTGGCATCCTTTCGGCGCGTGGGTTCTAACACAATTTGATCATGCACGTGGGTTGCATGCTACAGTAGCTCAAGCTTTGTAACTTCGATTTATTAAACATACTTTTTAGCTCCCAGAGACTTGGAAAGATTGTCATACAATAAGGTGAATGGCCATCGACTTCAGGCTACATGGAAAACTCCCAACACCCCCAGACTACTTGGAATGATTATCAACTCCTCCAGACTAAGTCAAAGGTTAGTCATCATCTCCATGCTACGTTGATTTAATATTGCCAAACTCCAGACTACATATGGAATTTTTTATCATGCCTAGTATAATGAATAACTTTCTTGGATCTCTTTTAGGTCCAATAGACACAACCTTTAGGTAGTATGGAAATTATATATGACTTTCATCAAAGTTAATTCAATTGTAGTATCATGACTTTATTCAAGTCTTGTATAATTAGTAATGACTTTGATAGAGATCCATCTCTTCCATACTACATATGAGGATAATCATCTCCACACTACCTATGGAGATTATCATCCACTCTAGACTATATGGATGGATTTCCATAAACTCTAGAAAGCATAGGGAAAGCCCCATAAACCTTCATCAGGTTCATTCGACCGTAGTCTCCTAACCTTCATCAGGACAGGTAGAATGAAAATTTTCTTGGACCTCCTTTAGGTCCAATCGACCAGCCTTTTTCAAGTTAGGTAGTATGAAATTCTCTTGAACCTCTATCAGGTTCAGTCAACCAATCTTTATCAAGTTAGTAGTAGAGTGGTGATTCTCATAAACATGCATTAGTTTCATACGACCGTGTCTCATGGACCTTTGTCAGTTCCATTCGACAGTAGTATCATGAATAGGTAGAATGAAGATTCACTTGGACTTACATCAAGTTCAGTCGACCATATCTTCTTGGACCTTCATCAGGTCTAGTAGAATGAAGATTCTCATAGATAATTGATGAGTGATAAAACTATCAATATTTCCCACTCATTTAACTTAATATTTTGTATAGTTTCTTGAGTTTTGTGAATATTTTGATGTGTTTTGTGTTATTTTGTAGATAAATAAAGTTTCAGGACATTCTGGAGGTGATTTGAAGCAAAATTGTGAAATTTTGTGAAATTTGACAAAATGGTATTTTGGTAATTTTGGGCGTCCCGAGCAAAAAGGGTATTTTGGTAATTTTGGGTGTCTGCCACGTGTCAAAGATTCAACGAGCCATCTTTTTTAGCACACCATGCCACGTGTCGAAAATTCAGCGATCCAAAAAAAAAATAATAAAATAATAAAAATCAGAAAAATAATAAAAATAAAAAATCAGAAAAATAATAATAAAAATTTAGATTTTTTTGCCTATAAATAGATTTCGAATTTTTAGTTTCAAATGTACCTCTTCCTCTGAAATCCTTATAAATAAAAGAGAGTTCTTCTTATTTGCTTCTTTTATTCAGTTTTATTTACGCTTTGTAGTAGTAATTCTATCCATCTATGAGGGGGTAACTTCTCTATGCTGAGGTAATGAGGTAATACTTTTACTTTTGCTATTTAGATTAATCTCCCTTTAAAATAATATATAAACTACTTAAAATCTGAATTAATAAAGGATACCGCCATACTGGACGGTTGGTTTAAGTTTATATTTTTGTTCCGCCTTATGGCTGGTATATTTGAATTTGACTTAATCAGGATACCGCCATTCCGGGCGGTTGGTTTAAAAAATCACAAGATTATATATTATTTTATGGGAGATATCTAAATAGTGAATAGTAGAAGTTAATTCCTTTTACCTTAGCATTTCTTTTTATTACTTTTCAGCAATTTCATTTTATGTCTTTTAAAGTTTATATCAGCTTTAGTTATGTGTAGTAACTAAGTTAAATATCTAGGGTTTGATTAAATCTAATATCACCGGATTTAAAAAGGGTTAGATTATAGTTTGGGTAATTAAAGAGTTATTTGTTGAGTCATAATCTTAATGCTTTTTATTAACTGATCACTAATAAAATTGATTAGTGTAGGCACTGCATTTTTACACATAAACCCGATGAGGAGTCTTATTTGGAGACAACTACCTTTTAAGTCACGGAGGTCACGGGAAACGGACGTTGGAAGGGGGAATTCAGAATAAACAAGGTTCACTGTTTTCGTTCGTGCTGCGTTCGTGTTTACGTTCGAACGTCAAACGGATTGCGGGCGTTCGTGTCGCGTTCGAGGAAGCGTTCGAACGGTGTCGGTAAATCTGGTTTTGCTGCTAGCCTTTCATCCAGCCCAATTAGCCCCCCAAAGCCCATAAAACACATCCCAACTTAAATAAATAAATATTAATTAAAACATTAACTAAATAAGATAATAATTAAATTAATTAAATAATTAAATAAAACATATACCAAACATAAAATAAACAATTACCAACTTAAACTAAAATCATGCCTAAAATAAACAAATCACACACTAAATCAAAATATAATCATACCAAGTTAAAATCAATCAACCAATTATATTCCCAACCTAATAAGGTTATTCCCAAACTTAAAATATTGTATTCCTAATCCAAGCCAATCAAATATTCAACCTTCCCTATCTAGCCAAGATTTGTCCCCCCTCAATCTTTGACTTCCCTTAACCAAACCAAATCAAATCCCTTTCCTTGTCAAGCCCAACCCTTTGCCTATAAAAAGAACCCTTCACCAACCTTCTCAACCTTAGTCCGGAGTTGGTCCCCTAGTCCCCTAGTCCCTAACTCATACACAACACACATAAAAATTACAGGAGGAACACACCCAAGGAAACAATAAGCAAAAGATAAAGAGGAAAAGGCAGCGAAACCACAAGGAAATAATAGCAAAAAGATAACGAACGAGAACAGTGAACCAGTGAACCAGGAGAGTTGCGGAGCACCCCCCCTTCCGACGATCGTGTACCGTACATCCGAGAGATGATTTAAAAGGTTAGACCTGAGGGTACCTTTTCATTAGTTTATATTTGTTTTATTATTATTATTATTGCATTCTATTCGCATGAGAGTCGTTTATGGAAGCATGTTGTGGCTTGAATGAAATGGAAGAGTGTCGCCTCTTGTGGTATATAGGATGGAAACCCAGACGTAAATTCCGTAGCCGAATCCGAATGGACGGTAGTGCGGTCTGTACATGGGACACAACTCCACGTACCACTTGAGTAAACGGCACATTCTCTTGTTTTGTGTTGCTTTTATGTATTTATTTTTGTCATTTAAATTCTGCATGTTGCTTATTTATGCGTGACTCAATCGAGCGCATGGGCTTAGTAAGTGGAATGAAAGATCCCCTATGGGGAGGGGTTAAAGCCCTTTACCACGATGCTTTGCCGCGCCGATTGATGTGTGTTCGGTTGGATGCAAGACACGTTCAATCGGACATACTTAGAATAGTATGATTGTCTTTGTGTTTGTATGCATGATGTGATGTGACGCGCATGGGCTTAGTATGTTGGTCTAAAGGTCTTCTCCTTGAGAGATCAAGAGCCCCCATAAGGCCACATTCACGGCAGTACTTCGCCGCGCCCCCTTCATTTTGATGTTTATGCATTTTTGCCCATTTCATGCATCAGGTCCGTGTCCGTTCGAACGCGTTCACGAACGCAATTCGAACGCGCATACATTTCGCCTTATCACGCATCAGGTCTCATTTCCGTTCGAACGCGTTAACAAACGCCATACGAACGTGAGCATTCTATTTCATTTCCGTTCGAACGCGTTAACAAACGCCATACGAATGTGAGCATTCTGTTTCATTTCCGTTCGAACGCGTTAACAAACGCCATACGAACGTGAACATTCTGTTCCATTTCCGTTCGAACGCGTTTACGAACGCTACTCGAACGCGAGCATTCTGTCTCATTTCCGTTCGAACGCTTTTACGAACGCTACACGAACGCGCACACACTGAACTGAGTCTGTCTTATCATATTCATGCATAATTGCCTCTTGGTTGATCTTTCTTGTGTTATATAGCCAACGGTATTATTTGTATTCAAGCATGATTAGGCTGTTAGCATGTTATTTGGTTAATAGGTTCATGAGATTGCCATGTGACGTTGCATGTTGTGATGAACTTGTTGATGTATGCATATGAATTTAGAAGCATGATATTCTTGGAAATAAATGTTATTTAAAGCCTGGTTAAATTATCATATAAATCCTTTTTATTACAAGTGACATAAGTAAGGGACCATTCTGAACCCAACGGTTTGAGGTCTTCCCTTGCGAGGGGTGAGTGCGGCCTTAAATCTTTGTCCCGGTTCACACCGGGTGGCGACTCCATATTATGTAATCCTTCCCAACTAGGCCGCGAGCCTAGGAACGGCGTCGCCCAGGTCCTGTTGTCCACAGTCTGGCGACTCCACTGGGGATAGAGAATCGGCCCCGAATATTGTCTTGTAATGATTGGATTTATGTTTTAATTGACCGTGTCTATAGTGGATAAAGTGAGGGTTTAATCAAAGGCATTCTTGGGCTAGGTAATGGTTTGGTGTCTTCCTTCATTCACTACCTTTCTAGAAGGAAAAGCTGTGAAGGCACCTAGATAGCCATCTACTTGTAGCCTATTGTGATGGACTAATTTGGAGGACTCGTTGTTTATTCCTGACAACAAGTGATAAGAGCCTAAGAGGCTTGGGTATTTAAGTGAGCCTCGCTCCACCTTCCCTCTGGGGGATCTACAACGGGAAATCCATTTGACAGTCCGTCACACACCATAGCTCATTGGCACGTACCTTAGTGTATAAAAAAGGGTGCGCTCACTTGGTTGCTCGAACCCTTGAGTGGGGAGACCTAGTTGTGGGCCATCCTTCGCCGGTGAGAGCCTTTTTCTATACTCTTACTAACCCACCTATAGACCGGGTTGGCTAAAGTAGCAATTATTTCCTTGAATATGTGCTTGTGGACCATCCTCATTTGGATGCAGTTGGACTATTGTCAGAAATGCGGGCTTGTTGGGCCATTTAAACTGGGGCAAGTTCGCACCTTATGACTATTAGGCCAAAAGCTTCTGAAATGTTGATGGGCCACTTGTAAAAAATATTATGTCATGTTTGCATCATCTTCCTTGTATGCTTGTGTTTGGGAACATCGTCGTTTGGATCCATTTGGACCATTTGTCATGAGATATGGGCTTGTTGGGCCATTTAAACTGGGATAAGAACGTATCTTATGACGATTGGGCCAAAAGGCTTCTAAATAACAGTGGGCCATTTTATGATTGTGTTCAGAATATTATCATTTGGATTTAGTTGGGCTCTTTGCCATAAGACATGAACTCGTTGGGCCATTTAAACTGGGACGGGTTCACTTCTATGACAGTTGGCCCAAAAACTTCTAAAATGGTGATGAGCCGATTTGTGTGAAAATTTCAATTGATTTAGTATGTTATATACATCTTATGCACGTCATGCATACATACATCATGATAACCCTTGTATTCTGAAAGCCATCATAGATACCCGTTGGTTAGGGAAGAGGACAGACTTGTCAAAAGACCAAGCAGCCACCAAAAGTACTGGCAGAAGACCTAGCCCAACGGGATAGGAAGCCCAATCATGCATGCATGCATACACGTAACATATTTGCATCCTTTTTGTGTTTGTTCTGTTTTGTAATAACAGGTTTCAAAAGAAAAAAAGAAAGCGTCAAAAGACAAACCAATCAGGAACATCGACAGTACTGTATCAGTCTGGGGGCGAGGCCCGTATCAGTATCAGCCTTGGGGCGAGGCCCATATCAGTATCAGCCTTGGGGCGAGGCCCATATCAGTATCAGTCTGGGGGCGAGGCCCATATTAGCAGTATCAGTCTGGGGGCGAGGCCCATATCAGTATCAGTCTTGGGGCGAGGCCCATATCAGTATCAGTCTGGGGGCGAGGCCCATATTAGCAGTATCAGTCTTGGGGCGAGGCCCGTATCAGTATCAGTCTTGGGGCGAGGCCCATATCAGCATCAGTCTGGGGGCGAGGCCCATATCAGTATCAGTCTTGGGGCGAGGCCCATATCAGCTGTATCAGTCTTGGGGCGAGGCCCATATCAGCATCAGTCTGGGGGCGAGGCCCATATCAGTATCAGTCTTGGGGCGAGACCCATATCAGTATCAGTCTTGGGGCGAGACCCATATCAGCATCAGTCTGGGGGCGAAGCCCATGTCAGTAGCAGTTGGGGCCGAGGCCCACTTCAGCAATCAGTTTTGGGGATGAGTCCCAGGGTCGAGGCCCACATCAAACACAGTTTGGGATGAATCCCGAGGGTCGAGGCCCACATCAGCATCAATCTGGGGGCGAGGCCCATGTCAGTAGCAGTTGGGGCCGAGGCCCACTTCAACATCAGTTTTGGGGATGAGTCCCAGGGTCGAGGCCCACGTCAAACACAGTTTGGGAATGATTCCCAGGGTCGAGGCCCACATTACATCAGTATCAGCATTGCCGGGTATGGTATTCTGGGGGCGAGGCCCATATTACATCAGATCAGTTCTGCCGAGAATGGCACTCCGAGAATGGAGATATAGTCCGGGAATGGGCAGTTCAAGAATGAACGAGTCGGAAATGACACTCCGAGAATGGAGATATAGTCCAGGAATGGGCAGTTCAAGAATGAACAAGTCGGAAATGACACTCCGAGAATGGAGATATGGTCCGGGAATGGACAGTTCGAGAATGAACAAGCCGGGAATGGCAATCCAAGAATGGAGCAGAGTTCAAGAATGAACGAGCCGGGAATGGCACTCCAAGAATGGAAGCACGGTTCGGAAATGGACCACTCTCTTATCAGCAATGGTTCAGAAATGGACCACTCTCATATCAGACATGGTTCGAAATGGACTATCTCTCATCAGCAACGGTTCGGAAATGGACCATCATCTCACTTTCCGAAAATGGCACTCGAAAATGGAGCACGGTTCGAAATGGACCATCATCTCACTTGCCGAAAATGGCACTCCGAAAATGGAGCACGGTTCGAAATGGACCATCATCTCACTTGCCGAAAATGGCACTCTGAAAATGGAGCACGGTTCGAAATGGACCATCATCGCAACAGTTCGGGAATAAAGCCCACATTCAGTACAGTCAGGGAACAAAGCCCAGAGGAAGAAAGCCTCATATCAGTATAAGTCATGGAACAAAGCCCAGAGGAAGAAAGCCTCATATCAGTATAAGTTTGAGAATAAAGCTCAATGGGAAGAAAGCCTCATGGCAGCACAGTTCAGGAAGAAAGCCTACATTCAGTTCAGTTCAGGGGAAGAAAGCCTCCTGTCAGTTCAATTCGGGAATAAAGCCCACACTCAGTACAGTTCGGGAACAAAGCCCAGAGGAAGAAAGCCTCATATCAGTATAAGTTTGAGAACAAAGCTCAAAGGGGAAGAAAGCCTCATGACAGTACAGTCCGGGAATAAAGCTCGGGAGGAATAAAGCCTCATATCAGCACAGTTCGGGAACAAAGCCCAGAGGAAGAAAGCCTCATATCAGTATAGTTTGAGAACAAAGCTCAAAAGGGAAGAAAGCCTCATGTCGGTACAGTTCGGGGACAAAGCCCACAGTTAACACCGTCAGGGAACAAAGCCCAGAGGAAGAAAGCCTCATATCAGTATAAGTTTGAGAACAAAGCTCAATGGGAAGAAAGCCTCATGACAGTACAGTTCGGGAATAAAGCTCGGGAGGAATAAAGCCTCATCTCAACAGTTCGAGAATAAAGCTCGGGAGGAATGAAGCCTCATCGCAACAGTCCGGGAACAAAGTACAGGGGAATATAGCCTCATCTCAATACAGTTCGGGAATAAAGCCCACAGTCCAAACAATCATGGAATAAAGCCCTATCTCTACACAGTCGACAGTTCGGGAATAAAGCTCGGAGGAATAAAGCCTCATCTCAACAGTTCGGGAATAAAGCTCGGGAGGAATAAAGCCTCATCTCAATACAGTTCAGGAAGGAACAGGCCGAGAATGGCACTCCAAGAATGGAAGCACGGTTCGGGAATGAACCAGGGGTCGCAGCACCTCACCACCCAAATCAACTCAACACATGGTAAGTCAAGTGGCAGCTGGCGAGCCAGGTAAGTAGAAATGTATTGCATAACTTTGATAGGATTGTCACTGTTGCACATTACACAAGTCCCATCAAAGTGGGGTAACTGTAGGCACTGCATTTTTACACATAAACCCGATGAGGAGTCTTATTTGGAGACAACTACCTTTTAAGTCACGGAGGTCACGGGAAACGGACGTTGGAAGGGGGAATTCAGAATAAACAAGGTTCACTGTTTTCGTTCGTGCTGCGTTCGTGTTTACGTTCGAACGTCAAACGAATTGCGGGCGTTCGTGTCGCGTTCGAGGAAGCGTTCGAACGGTGTCGGTAAATCTGGTTTTGCTGCTAGCCTTTCATCCAGCCCAATTAGCCCCCCAAAGCCCATAAAACACATCCCAACTTAAATAAATAAATATTAATTAAAACATTAACTAAATAAGATAATAATTAAATTAATTAAATAATTAAATAAAACATATACCAAACATAAAATAAACAATTACCAACTTAAACTAAAATCATGCCTAAAATAAACAAATCACACACTAAATCAAAATATAATCATACCAAGTTAAAATCAATCAACCAATTATATTCCCAACCTAATAAGATTATTCCCAAACTTAAAATATTGTATTCCTAATCCAAGCCAATCAAATATTCAACCTTCCCTATCTAGCCAAGATTTGTCCCCCCTCAATCTTTGACTTCCCTTAACCAAACCAAATCAAATCCCTTTCCTTGTCAAGCCCAACCCTTTGCCTATAAAAAGAACCCTTCACCAACCTTCTCAACCTTAGTCCGGAGTTGGTCCCCTAGTCCCCTAGTCCCTAACTCATACACAACACACATAAAAATTACAGGAGGAACACACCCAAGGAAACAATAAGCAAAAGATAAAGAGGAAAAGGCAGCGAAACCACAAGGAAATAATAGCAAAAAGATAACGAACGAGAACAGTGAACCAGTGAACCAGGAGAGTTGCGGAGCACCCCCCCTTCCGACGATCGTGTACCGTACATCCGAGAGATGATTTAAAAGGTTAGACCTGAGGGTACATTTTCATTAGTTTATATTCGTTTTATTATTATTATTATTGCATTCTATTCGCATGAGAGTCGTTTATGGAAGCATGTTGTGGCTTGAATGAAATGGAAGAGTGTCGCCTCTTGTGGTATATAGGATGGAAACCCAGACGTAAATTCCGTAGCCGAATCCGAATGGACGGTAGTGCGGTCTGTACATGGGACACAACTCCACGTACCACTTGAGTAAACGGCACATTCTCTTGTTTTGTGTTGCTTTTATGTATTTATTTTTGTCATTTAAATTCTGCATGTTGCTTATTTATGCGTGACTCAATCGAGCGCATGGGCTTAGTAAGTGGAATGAAAGATCCCCTATGGGGAGGGGTTAAAGCCCTTTACCACGATGCTTTGCCGCGCCGATTGATGTGTGTTCGGTTGGATGCAAGACACGTTCAATCGGACATACTTAGAATAGTATGATTGTCTTTGTGTTTGTATGCATGATGTGATGTGACGCGCATGGGCTTAGTATGTTGGTCTAAAGGTCTTCTCCTTGAGAGATCAAGAGCCCCCATAAGGCCACATTCACGGCAGTACTTCGCCGCGCCCCCTTCATTTTGATGTTTATGCATTTTTGCCCATTTCATGCATCAGGTCCGTGTCCGTTCGAACGCGTTCACGAACGCAATTCGAACGCGCATACATTTCGCCTTATCACGCATCAGGTCTCATTTCCGTTCGAACGCGTTAACAAACGCCATACGAACGTGAGCATTCTATTTCATTTCCGTTCGAACGCGTTAACAAACGCCATACGAATGTGAGCATTCTGTTTCATTTCCGTTCGAACGCGTTAACAAACGCCATACGAACGTGAACATTCTGTTCCATTTCCGTTCGAACGCGTTTACGAACGCTACTCCGAACGCGAGCATTCTGTCTCATTTCCGTTCGAACGCTTTTACGAACGCTACACGAACGCGCACACACTGAACTGAGTCTGTCTTATCATATTCATGCATAATTGCCTCTTGGTTGATCTTTCTTGTGTTATATAGCCAACGGTATTATTTGTATTCAAGCATGATTAGGCTGTTAGCATGTTATTTGGTTAATAGGTTCATGAGATTGCCATGTGACGTTGCATGTTGTGATGAACTTGTTGATGTATGCATATGAATTTAGAAGCATGATATTCTTGGAAATAATGTTATTTAAAGCCTGGTTAAATTATCATATAAATCCTTTTTATTACAAGTGACATAAGTAAGGGACCATTCTGAACCCAACGGTTTGAGGTCTTCCCTTGCGAGGGGTGAGTGCGGCCTTAAATCTTTGTCCCGGTTCACACCGGGTGGCGACTCCATATTATGTAATCCTTCCCAACTAGGCCGCGAGCCTAGGAACGGCGTCGCCCAGGTCCTGTTGTCCACAATTAGGTAAACTTAAAATGAACTAGACATATGGATTTTAAGTCTAAAACCTTAGTCTCAACAACCCACGATTTTCCTTAAGGATAGATAACCCTTTAATAGATTTCCTTACAGGATAGACATATACCTGTCGGGCGGGGGTAGTCATAATTGGAACTGAACCTTAATGAATCAAGGTAATTTAATTGACATAGACATATGGTTCAATTGGATTATAACTAGGTATTTGTAAATGATCATTCGAAAGAGTCTTTTACATAATTTAGTGTTCCATATTAATAATTCAATAATTTACCCAACTATGATTTAACTACTTCATCTTTTAATTGATATTAGAAAGATTCACAACCCTAGATCTTTAAGTCTTTTTATTTTCCTTAGTATTTTCTTTTGTCTTTTTTTATTTAGCAACTCTACAAATCAAATCATTTCAAGCAATCAATTCCATTCTCCCTATAATTAGATATCTGTAAATAAATAGTATCAACAATTAATAACAACAGTAGGAATTAAGTCCTCGTGGGATCGATATTTTTATACTACTTGAACGATACGTGCGCTTGCGTTATACGTGTGTGTTTACGCCGGTCAAGTTTTTGGCACCGTTGCCGGGGACTTATTTTTTTTGAGTTATTAATTTTGAAGCTATCTAATTTACTTGTATCTAATTTTCTTTGTTTTTTTTATCTGTACTTTTTATTTCTTTCTCTTGTTTTCAGGTGATTGAAAAAAATGGAACATTTTGAAACATTACGAGCTTTACCAGAAAAAGATACACCCCAAATCCGGGAGCAACAGTCTAGTTTTCTGAGGCCTGTTGTCCAGCCCAACAATTATCACTGGAATTCAGAACCAAACAACACTACATTTGCTCATCAGAATGAAATGGGGAGATGCGTAATATGTGATGGTAACCACCCGAGCGATCAATGTATTTACCTTTCAGAGTGGCAGAATTATTGGAATCATTCAAGGTACGAAGAATCATCACATTTTCCATCTTATCCACCATCTACCTACAATCTTCATCAGAAAAACAGATCCATCAGAGGAAGATCAGTTGAATGACATGTTAAAAGATTGGCTCGAGAAACGAGAAGCTCAATTTGATGTACAAATTCAAAGTCAAGCAGCGTTTATACAGAGGATGACAGATCAAGTTAGACAACTAATAGAGAACCTGAATCACATATCTCACGGAGCAAATTCAAATATACTGAAGAAGCCTTCGAATATCCTGAAATTCATCATGACATCATAACAGAGGACGAGGCTGAGCAATATCAAGAATCAGAGGTATCAGTTCAGGAACCTGCACCAACAAAGTCTCAATTTGATTTTTATTATTCTGACTCTGACGAGGATGAAGAAGCTGAGTTTCTTGTACTAACTGCACCAACAAGGAAGGATGAAACTTTCCATCCTCAGAATGCAGATCTTGGAGAAGGCTTTGCACTAATGTTTGAAGACGATCTACCTAAGCCAATCAGTTCACTCAGATCAGAGGATGAAGACCTAAAATCTGATATTTCTTTACATTCTCACATTGATATTTCAGGAGCATGCATTTCACAGAGATGACAAATGAAGAACTGAATGCTGAGATCCTAAAATTCATCTGTGAAGAAAAGGTGGAGCAAGAAGCAGAGCAAATAGAGGAGCAATTGTCAGACAAAATTAAAGATACAGTGAATTCAGGCGAAACATCACTGTTTTGGGGAGTAAAATTTAGAGATATTACTCAGAAACTTGACAAAATGGAAATCCCATTCCAAGTCAAGCATCATAAAAGACCTCCTGATTTTCTTTCTTTCTTTTCAGGTATCACTGGAGCAACAAAAGTTAAAAAGGTGGCACGAGCACTGAATGAGACAAAACTCTTTTTGCTACCTTACCATTGGAAAAGACCTTTCAAAAGCAACGCTCATGGGATTGTCTTTGATTGGACATCCAAAACGACGCTGAAACCGCCTTGATAGATGGATTTCAGTCACGTCTGGCTGAAGATGAAAATTTAGCGCTAGCTGGGAGGCAACCCATTTAACCAGGTACTATCTTCTAAACTCTTCTTCTACTGATTAAGACATTGGGGACAATGTCTCATTTAGGTTTGGGGGTGAAGAATAGTTAATAGTACTTGTTTGTATTGTGTTTATAGTTAATAGTACTTGTTTGTATTGTGTTTTTATTTTTAGTCCAAAATTTTTCGAAAAATACAAAAAAAATTAAAAAATTTTCAAAAATTACAAAAATATTTTGCATTTTTATCAAAGGCATATTTAAAGCTAGGTGATGGTTTGGTGTCTTCCTTCACTCACTACCTTTTTATAAGGAAAAGCTGTGGAGGCACCTAGATAATCATTCACTTGTAGCGTGTTGTGATAGACTAGTTTGGAGGACTCGTTGTTTATTCCTGACACCAAGCGATAAGAGCCTAAGGGGCTAGGGTACTTAAGTGAGCCTCGCTCCACCCTCCCTCTGGGGAATCTACAACGGGAAGTCCATTCGACAGTTAGTCACACACCATAAACTCATTGGCACGTACCATAAGGTATAAAAAAAATGTGCGTTCACTTGGTCGTTTGAACCCTTGAGTGGGGAGTCCTAGTTGTGAACAATCCTTCGTCAGCGAGAGCCTTTGATTAAACTTCTAAAACCACATGTAAAATTATAGTTATATGACCAGTAGAAATGTTTTGTTGTTATGTTGACTAAAAAGATGAAATTGGTAAGAAATAGCTGTGTAAGGAATTTCCACTCCTGAGACGTATTTCACACCTAATTCGAAACAAGTTAATTTTTATTTATTCACTTCTGAATTATTTAATCTGTAAATTCTCCTTAAAATTGACTAAAATGGATCTTCATATACTTAGTTGGCAGATATTATCAACATACATGGTAACATACGGACATGGGATAAAATTAAAAAGATTGTAATATTCAGTGCTATAGTTTAATTGGAAAAGCATCTCAAAAAGTGATGGAATAAAACAAAAAAAAACAAAAAAAACAAACATATGAGATCCGAGTTATTAAGTCTGTAAGGGTATTTTAATACCTAGTGCCCTAAAACCAACTGGTTTGGGAGTCACTGGCCCAAAGCTAGTTACATGGATCAAAAATGATAAAAAAAAAAAAAATTTATATATGTATATATATCTGAAGTCTGAGTAATTAAGTCTTTAGGGGTGTCTTAACACCTGATGCCCTAAAGCCAACTGGTTTGGGAGTCACCGACCTAAAGCTCGCTACATAGATGGAAGATATTGTATATAAATAAAAAATAGAAAAAATCAAAGAAAAAATCAGAAAAATCAGAAAATCTATTCCATTACTACAAAAAGGTGTGAATTCTGATAAAACTTTAGGACAAAAATATTACTCTCTTATCAACTGCACTTATGACTGTTATTGGCAAAATGAGTTGTTTAATATTTTGTTGGCTGTGTATATGAAGAATGGTAAAAATAATCGGAGAATTTACTTATTCAGTAATTTAGAATGAAACAAAACAAACTAGTAACTTGAAGTATAAGTTTCATCTAATTAGTCACTAACTTCTTTATTCTCTTTTCTCTTGTCTTTTTGCTTTTGTGTGCATTAGTTTCACTACCTTTTTACTTTTATAAAAATGTTTGTGGGTATCATTGCTGTAAACCCTCACGAGACTACAACCCGTCCACTAGGGACACCTAGAGGTTTAAAGGCTTGTTGCATATGCTAAATGCAATCGTGATCCCTACGAAAGTGGCTTAGTTAAAATTTTATTATGTTATTTTATTTTGCTCGAGGACTAGCAAAATGTTAGGTTTGGGGGTGTGATGAGTGATAAAACTATCAATATTTCTCACTCATTTAACTTAATATTTTGTATAGTTTCTTGAGTTTTGTGAATATTTTGATGTGTTTTGTGTTATTTTGTAGATAAATAAAGTTTCAGGACATTCTGGAGGTGATTTGAAGCAAAACTGTGAAATTTTGTGAAATTTGGCAAAATGGTATTTTGGTAATTTTGGGCGTCCCGAGCAAAAAGGGTATTTTGGTAATTTTGGGCGTCTGCCACGTGTCAAAGATTCAACGAGCCGTCTTTTTTAGCACACCATGCCACGTGTCGAAAATTCAGCGATCCAAAAAAAATAATAATAAAATAATAAAAATCAGAAAAATAATAATAAAAAATTAGATTTTTTTGCCTATAAATAGATTTCGAATTTTTAGTTTCAAATGTACCTCTTCCTCTGAAATCCTTATAAATAAAAGAGAGTTCTTCTTATTTGCTTCTTTTATTCAGTTTTATTTACGCTTTGTAGTAGTAATTCTATCCATCTATGAGGGGGTAACTTCTCTATGCTGAGGTAATGAGGTAATACTTTTACTTTTGCTATTTAGATTAATCTCCCTTTAAAATAATATATAAACTACTTAAAATCTGAATTAATAAAGGGTACCGCCATACTGGACGGTTGGTTTAAGTTTATATTTTTGTTCCGCCTTATGGCTGGTATATTTGAATTTGACTTAATCAGGATACCGCCATTCCGGACGGTTGGTTTAAAAAATCACAAGATTATATATTATTTTATGGGAGATATCTAAATAGTGAATAGTAGAAGTTAATTCCTTTTACCTTGGCATTTCTTTTTATTACTTTTCAGCAATTTCATTTTATGTCTTTTAAAGTTTATATCAGCTTTAGTTATGTGTAGTAACTAAGTTAAATATCTAGGGTTGTGATTAAATATAATATCACCGGATTTAAAAAGGGTTAGATTATAGTTTGGGTAATTAAAGAGTTATTTGTTGAGTCATAATCTTAATGCTTTTTATTAACTGATCACTAATAAAATTGATTAGGTAAACTTAAAATGAACTAGACATAGGGATTTTAAGTCTAAAACCTTAGTCTCAACAACCCACGATTTTCCTTAAGGATAGATAACCCTTTAATAGATTTCCTTACAAGATAGACATATACCTGTCGGGCGGGGGTAGTCATAATTGGAACTTAACATTAATGAAACTAGGTAATTTAATTGACATAGACATATGGTTCAATTGGATTATAACTAGGTATTTGTAAATGATCATTCGAAAGAGTCTTTTACATAATTTAGTGTTCCAGATTAATAATTCAATAATTTACCCAACTATGATTTAACTACTTCATCTTTTAATTGATATTAGAAAGATTCACAACCCTAGATCTTTAAGTCTTTTTATTTTCCTTAGTATTTTCTTTTGTCTTTTTATTTATTTAGCAACTCTACAAATCAAATCATTTCAAGCAATCAATTCCCTTCTCCCTATAATTAGATATCTGTAAATAAATAGTATCAACAATTAATAACAACAGTAGGAATTAAGTCCTCATGGGATCGATATTTTTATACTACTTGAACGATACGTGCGCTTGCGTTATACGTGTGTGTTTACGCCGGTCAATAATCATCAGGTTCATTCGACCGTAGCTTCGTGGACCTTCCTCAACTCCATTCGACAAGTCCAGTCGACAGTAGTCTCACAGAAGAGAGAAAAGTAATGACTTTCATCAAGTTCATTCAATTGTAACATCGTAGACCTTCTTCAGGTCTAGTATAATGAGTAATGACTTCCTTGGAATTCCATCAAGTCTTTTCGATGAGTCCAGTCGACGGTAGTATCGTAGAAATGTGAAGAGTGATGACCTTGATAGATATTTTTCAAAGTCTTTTCTACCTTTGTCTCTTGGACCTTTACCAAGTCTATGATAGTGAGTAATGACCTCCCTGGACTTCCATCAAGTCCATTCGTCCGTAGTCTCGTAGAATGGAGGTGACATTGATGGCTTTAATCAAGTTTATCTCCATATTCTATTGGACATTCATCAGGCCCATTCGACAAACTTCATTCGACAGTAATATTGTAGAAATGTGAAGAGTGATGACCTTGACAGATATTCTCCAAGTTCATTCTACTATAGTCTCATGGACCTTCATCAGGTCTAGGAGAGTGAGTGATGAATTCTTTGGACTTTCATAAAGTCCATTCGACCGTAGTCTCATAAATCCTCATCAAGAGAATAAGTAATTTCATTCTTTGGACTTTCATCAAGTCCATTCGACAAGTTCATTCGACAGTAGTCTCGTGACCTTCATCAGGTCTTGTAGTATGAAGATTATCATAGATAATCATTAGGTTCATCCAACTGTACCTTATGGACCTTCATCAGGTCCATTTGATAGTCCATTCGACAATAGTATCATAGACCTTCATCAGAACTAGTAGTATGAGAAGGAAAGACTCTCATAGACCTTCTTCAGGTCTAGTAGAGTAAAAATCCTCATTGACTCATATTAGATCATGTAGAATGAAGAATGAAGACCCCCGTGGATCTTCATCATATACGGAATCTGTAGACTCCCATGTACCTTCGTTAGGTATAGTAGAGTGTGTAGACTTTTTTGGACCTTCATCGGGTAATGTAAACTCTGATGTACTTTTTCAAGTGTTGTAGAATGAAATCTTCTTAGACTTTCATCAGATCTAGTATCTGTAGACTATTTGTACCTTTATCAATATGTATGGTCGTCTTGATACATAAGATAATGAAACATCCTCCCTATGGAACATGCCCATTTGACTCATGTAGAGTCAAGTTGAAGACCTGGTCTTCATCTGGTCAGAATATATTGTAAATTCCACTGGTTCTTTGACCCGTAGTAGGGGGATTATCCTGACTTTCATCTGGTTCAGTCGACCGGGGACATCCCTCATTGGCTCATGTAGAGTCAAGTTGAAGACATGGCCTTCATCTGGTCAGAATATATTGTAAATTCCCCTGGTCCTTTGACCCGTAGTATGGGGATTATCCTGACCTTCATCTGGTTCAGTCGACCGGCGACATCCCTCATTGGCTCATGTAGAGTCAAGTTGAAGACCTGGCCTTCATCTGGTCAGAATATATTGTAAATTCCCCTGGTCCTTTGACCCGTAGTATGGGGATTATCTTGACCTTCATCTGGTTCAGTCGACCGGGGACATCCCCCATTGGCTCATGTAGAGTCAAGTTGAAGACCTGGCCTTCATCTGGTCAGAATATATTGTAAATTCCCCTGGTCCTTTGACCCGTAGTATGGGGATTATCCTGACCTTCATCTGGTTCAGTCGATCGGGGACATCCCTCATTGGCTCATGTAGAGTCAAGTTGAAGACCTGGCCTTCATCTGGTCAGAATATATTGTAAATTCCCCTGGTCCTTTGACCCGTAGAATGGGGATTATCCTGACCTTCATCTGGTTCAGTCGAATGGGGACATCCCTCATTGGCTCATGTAGAGTCAAGTTGAAGACCTGACCTTCATCTAGTCAGATGATATTGAAGATTCCCATGGTCCTTTGACCCGTAGTATGGGGATTATCCTGACATTCATCTGGTTCAGTCGACCGGGGACATCCCTCATTGGCTCATGTAGAGTCAAGTTGAAGACCTGACCTTCATCTGGTCAGACGATATTGAAGATTCCCCTGGTCCTTTGACCCGTAGTATGGGGATTATCCTGACCTTCATCTGGTTCAGTTGACCGGGGACATCCCCCATTGGCTCATGTAGAGTCAAGTTGAAGACCTGACCTTCATCTGGTCAGACGATATTGAAGATTCCCATGGTCATTTGACCCGTAGTATGGGGATTATCCTGACCTTCATCTGGTTCAGTCGACCGGGGAAATCCCCCATTGGCTCATGTAGAGTCAAGTTGAAGACCTGACCTTCATCTGGTCAGACGATATTGAAGATTCCCCTGGTCATTTGACCCATAGTATGAGGATTATCCTGACCTTCATCTGGTTCAGTCGACCGGGGACATCCCCCATTGGCTCTTGTAGAGTCAAGTTGAAGATCTGGCCTTCATCTGGTCAGAATACATTGTAGATTCCTCTGGTCCTTTGACCCATAGTATGAGGATTTTCTTGAACTTTCATCTGGTTCAGTCAATCGGGGACATTCCCCACAGCTAAATGTCAAGCCAAGTTGAAGACTTGGACTACTCTTAGTCTAAAAGACATTGAATTCTCTCTATCGTATGTAACATGAACTATGCACTCTCAACATGTACTTTTACATCTTGTTTCATTCGACACGTATAAAATACTCTCTAAATCAAGAACTTCTTGACTTAGAGAGTAGGGGACAAACTGTACGGGCCAAATTTGGACCCAAGGGTAAAATCGTCTTTCACCTTAAACCCAACAATATACAAGGCCCGAAAGTAAAGACCAGGCCCAAAGAATTCTGTATTATTGGATTACAATTGAGCCATAAGCTTAAGGACAAAACCTCTTAATTATATCAACCACTTTTCCCCACTTTGCCTAACACAAGGCATATTCTCACATGCTCAAATTTTTATCAAATGTCTGGGCACGTTGTAGGACTTATGCCAGCTGCCAAAGACGATCCTTTTCATCTATAAATAGCAACGCAATTCAGGAAACAAGGAGGAGGAAGCGGGGCTTCTTTTTTCTTACAAGTCTCTACTCTCTGACACTAGCTCTCTCAGAGCACTCCATCCTCTTATATACTTATCACTGCCCTCACGGCCACCCAAAGAGTTCAATGTAACATCAAACCTTACTTTCACATTTTACATATTTACTGCTCATTTCATACAACTGACTTGAGCGTCGGAGTGCCCTCGGCACCCACCACACCGGTGGGTAGTCTGCTCCTGCTCACCCTACCTTTGTCTTGCAGGATCGCTAATGCCCCCAACCTACAAATTTTGATTGTGGACCTCGGCCGAATTCCAGCATCCACACTATCATATAAATACAAAGAACTATTCTTAATATTAATACAAAAGCCTTCTGTATCCAATACAAAAAGTGATATAATATTTACGACACATCCTGGTACAAAATGACAGTCATATAACAAAAGTGTCTCATTCGGCAATGAGATCTCGCATACTCCCACTGCAACTGCATCCAAAGAGTCTCCACTCCCGAACCGCAACTGCATCTCCCCGGGCTTCAGCCTCCTACTTTCCTTCAGCACCTGCAATGAATTGCAAATGTGAATGGGACAAGCAGAATCTAAAATCTAGTTGGATGTAACGGCTTCACAAGCCAAAGATAAATCAATAACTGGAAAAATAAAAGTACCTGATGTAGATGCTCTGTCTCTCCTCAGCTGGGCAATGTAATCAGGACAATTCCTCTTCCAGTGCCCGACTTTGCCGCAGTGGTGGTATTTGTCTTCAGAAGCCCTCTTGGGCTTAGCAATCTTCGCTTGTGGTTGAGGACCAAAAGCTTTCTTCTTCTTCTTGTCTTTCTTGTTCTTTCTTTTGGACCATCCTTGGGAAGAAGCCGAAAGAGAAGTAGTTCTAGGAGGGGGAGTCGGTACTCCCTTCTTAAGGTTCTCTTCTGCCGTGAGCAACATCATATGTAGCTCCTGGTAGGTACAGACAGTCCTGTGCATGTTGAAGTACATCAAGAACTGGCGAAATGAAGCTGGTAGTGAACCAAGAATGACACTCCTACCGAGAATGCCATTCAAGATAAGATTATGTTGCCTCAATTGATCGATCAAATCGATCATCTGAAGAACATGTGGGCTAACACTTTGCCCTTCATCCAGACGCGCATAGAACAGTTCCATGGCGACTTTGTGAACAATCACTTGTTCTTGGTTCTCAAACGATTGTCTCAATCGCGTCATCATACTATAGGAATCTAGCATATCATAGTACTGTTGCTTGAGTTTCGGAGACAGTGAACTAAGGATGTATGATTTAACCCTTAAATCATCATCCTTCCAAGTTTCAAAAACTTGGCGTTCCTCCTCCGAAGCATCCGCACCCACAGCAAGGGGCAACGGACCTCAAGAACATATCCCAACTTTTCGGAATCGAGGACTGTAGGCACTGCATTTTTACACATAAGTCCCTATGATGAGTCTCATTTTGGAGACACTACTTTTTAAGTCACGGAGGTCACGGGAAACGGACATCGGAAGGGGGAATTCAGAATAAACAAGGTTCACTGTTTTCGTTCGTGCTGCGTTCGTTTTTACGTTCGAACGTCAAACGGATTGCGGGCGTTCGTGCCGCGTTCGAGGAAGCGTTCGAACGGTGTCGGTAATTCTGGTTTTGCTTCTAGCCTCACATCCAGCCCAATTAGCCCCCCAAAGCCCATAAAACACATCACAATTTAAATAAATAAATATTAATTAAAACATTAACTAAATAAGATAATAATTAAATTAATTAAATGATTAAATAAAACATATACCAAACATAAAATAAACAATTACCAACTTAAACTAAAATCATGCCTAAATTAAACAAATCACATACTAAATCAAAATATAATCATGCCTAATTAAAATCAATCAACCAATTATATTCCCAATCTAAATAAGATTATTCCCAAACTTAAAATATTGTATTCCTAAACCAAGACAATCAAATATTCAACCTTCCCTATCTAGCCAAGATTTGTCCCCCCTCAATCTTTGACTTCCCTTAACCAAACCAAATCAAATCTCTTGCTTCCCTTATCCAACACCAAATCAAATCCCTTTCCTTGTCAAACCTAACCCTTTGCCTATAAAAAGAACCATTCACCAACCTTCTCAACCCTAGCTAGCTAGCCCCTAACTCATACACAACACACATAAAAATTACAGGAGGAACACACCTAAAAACAGTAAGCAAAAAATAAAGAGGAAACGGCAGCGAAACCACAAGGAAACAGTAGCAAAAGACGGAGAACGACGACTCAAAACAGTAAGACAACGAACGAGAACAGTGAACCAGTGAACCGGGAGAGTTACGGAGCATCCACCCTTCCGACGATCGTGTACCGTACATCCGAGAGGTGATTTAAAAGGTTAGACCTGAGGGCACTTTTTCAGTGGTTTATATTCGTTTTTTTTATCATTGAATTATATTCGCATGAGAGTCGTTTATAGATGCATGTTGTGGCTTGAATGAAATGGAAGAGTGTCGTCTCTTGTGGTATATAGGATGGAAACCCAAACGTAAATTCCGTAGCCGAATCCGAATGGACGGTAGTGCGGTCTGTACTTGGGATACAACTCCACGTACCACTTGAGTAAACGGCACATTCTCTTGTTTTGTGTTGCTTTCATTTATTTATTCCTCGTCATTTAAATTATGTATGTTGCTTATTCCCATATGATACGATCGAGTGCATGGGCTTAGTAAGTGCGATGAAAGGTCCCCTAATTGGAGGGGTTAAAATCCTTCACCACGATGCTTTGCCGCACCGATTGATGTGTGTTCGGTTGAATGCGAAATACGTTCAATCGGACATGCTTAGTTTGATATGATTGTCTTCATTTTCGTATGCATGATTCAATCGAGCGCATGGACTTAGTAAGTGTGATGTGAGATCCCCTACGGGGAGGGGCTAAAGCCCCCTTTACCACGATGTTTTGCCGCGCCGGTTGAGGTGTGTTCGGTTGGATACGAGATACGTTCAATCGGGCACACTATGTTTAATATTATTGCTTTCAATTCTTTGTATGCATGATTTAGTCGAGCGCATGGGCTTAGTATGTTGGTCTAAAGGTCCTCTCTTTGAGAGGTCAAGAGCCCCAAAAGGCCACCTTTACGGCAGTACTTCGCCGCGCCCCTTTATTTTGTCGTTTATGTACTACGTCCCATTTCATGCATCAGGTCTGTTCCCGTTCGAACGCGTTTACGAACGCAACTCGAACGCGCATGTATTTTGCCTTGTCATGCATCAAGTCTTATTTCTGTTCGAACGCGTTCACGAACGCCATACGAACGCGAGCATTCTATTTCATTTCCGTTCGAACGCGTTATCAAACGCCATACGAACGCGAGCATTCTGTTTCATTTCCGTTCGAACGCGTTATCAAACGCCATACGAACGCGAGCATTCTGTTTCATTTCCGTTCGAACGCGTTTACGAACGCTACTCAAACGTGAGCATTCTGTTTCATTTCCGTTCGAACGCGTTTACGAACGCTACACGAACGAGTACACACTGAACTGAGTCTGTCTTATCATATTCATGCACAATTGCCTCTTGGTTGATCTTTCTTGTGTTATATAGCCAACCGTGTTATTTCTATTCCTGCATTTATCCATTCTATGTGTTTTTGGGATTGTATTCAAGCATGATTAGGCTGTTAGCATGTTATTTGGTTAATAGGTTCATGAGATAGTACTCAAGCATGATTATGTTGTTCTTAGTTTTCCATATCATAGGATTGAAATATGTTCATGAGATTGTCATGTGATGTTGCATGTTGTGATGAACTTGTTGATGTATGCATATGAATTTAGAAGCATGATATTTTTGGAAATAAATGTTATTTAAGCCTGGTTAAATTATTACATAAATCCTTTTATTACAAGTGACGTAAGTAAGGGACCATTCCGAACCCAAACGGTTTGAGGTCTTCCCTTGCGAGGGGTGAGTGCGGCCTTAAATCTCATTTTCCCGGTTCACACCGAGTGGCGACTCCATTACTCTCTGGTTTAGTCCCCCGTGGCTACTCCGTACTCCCAACTAGGCCGCGAGCCTAGGAACAGCATGCGTCGCCCAGGTTCTGTTGTCTACAAGGACAATCCTCAAATCCAATTCCCAGTCAGCGAAGTTCTCAGCGCCTTTCAGTTTGTTCGTATCAAGCATACGCGCAAACTGATTTGTGGATTGTGCCGCCATCGCCAATCTATCATATAGATCACGAAAAAACGGTTAGCAGAAATAAAACAGTTTCATATAATATCAAAAGCATAAACTAGATCATGGATTTTTAATCTAAAAATGCCCCTCCCACTAAATCATGCTTTACTGTAATCCCCAAACAGAATACAAAGATTTAATAATTAAATTAAATACAAATAGTGAAAGGTGGATCCCGTGAATATATTTCGTCTCACAGCAGAGGCACGGTCTCGCCTACGTATATTCATCAGGTAGACAACTCATTTGTCAATCACTCAAAAGTGACTCCTAAGTATCCGGTCCTGGCCGTTTCTCGTTGTCGCTGCGAAGGCAGGCCCACAAGGAGACGTACCAAGGTTAAACTCGTCAATGATAAATTCAAGTTACTTACGTAATCCTGACAGCTAGGGCACGTTCAGAATTCCGCTTTTACTTGAATTTACCTAGTATCTGATATACATCCGGCATAAATAAATCTTTATCGGCTACACCTCACAGCAGAGGCACTGTCTCGGATGTAGTCATAAAGAAGTATTCATAAACCGTATTGACAAGACAGACCATATAACATGCATCAAATACATAATTACATTCAAACCTTATTAATTAGGGATTTTCCGCTAAGTGTCATACACCCTAAATCTAACCAATTTAGATCCTAATTAGCATGCATAAAGACAAGAAAACATGATTAAACATTGATTCAATGAAGGCTAATCATATTAGGTGGCATAGAATTAGACTCGCTCTGATACCATTTTGTATGGGTTTTTAGGGGCTAAATCAGAGTAACGCAGCGGAAGCGGTGGAAAATCGTATTTTCCGATTTCAAAAATTTTTCTCGGATTAATTAAATAAACATATTTATTTAATATTCCAATAATCAAATTATGAAATAAAATTCAATAAATCATATTTAGGTGAATTTACCAAATTACCCTTACTTGATATTTTTGTCCATTTTAGTCCGAAATTGATCAAATCAATTTTGAATGATTCTAAATCATTTCTAAGATGAACTTAGCATGTTCAAAACACCAAAGCAACCAAAATCCCCAAATTTCTTCACTTTGGCCGAGAGCTCCATTAAGGGGGGTTTGTGCATCTTGTCATTTCATGCATCAAAACACATCAAGATGTAATCCAATGAACATGAAACTTTGTATGCATCATATACACACACAAATACACAACATATATGAAAAGCCCCAAATTTGGAATTGGTCATGAACCCTAATTTTTCAATTTCCACAATTTGGACAAATTAGACCAAATACATTAAATCAATTACTTCAATCATCATTCTTCCATCCAATCCAAGTCTCAACACAATGAAACAACTAAAGATCAAATCTAGGTCATCTAAGAGTGGGTCAACAACTCTAGATTAGCAACATGGTTTCCAAAACCTTAAAAGAATGTTTACAACTACATTAGTCACAAACTTCCTTCATCATACATGCTCAACACTTCAATCAAACTTCCATCAACAAAAACACAAAGAAATAAAGGAAGAAATAATCTAAGAACATCACATGTTGAAGCCTAGAACCTAAGGAACATTTTCCTTTCTAATAGCAAGTTTGAAAAACTTACTAAAATTCCAAGCTTTCTTTGATCTTTCTTTCTTTCTCAAGCTTTCTTTAAGTTTCTTCAATGGAGTTTTTTTTTGTAAAGTGTATTAGGTTAAGTGTAAAGTGAAATGAAAATCAATATATACTTGTAACATTTAAGCCTTGGCCGAAAATGACTTTAGCAAATACAAGTCATGTAATTTCAATTTCATTTCAAGTTTATTTAATCAACTTGCATAAATATCTAAATACAACTTTATTAGATATTTAATTAAGTCAACAAAGGCAACTAATATCATTTACTTTAAATATCCTAATGTAAGATATTTATATTTTAATTATTTTAATCATTTAACAATTAAATAATTAATTAATTAATCAAATACAAATATATTAAATATATGTATAATATTTACATTAAATATTAAAAATATATATTCATTAGGATATAAGTCAAATAACTCATTTTGACTATTAATTAATGTGTATTTAAATTAATCAAGTATTAAAAGTAAATACACAATAATTATGCAAATGACTATCTAGTCCCTTTAGCACGTATCTTGCGTTTACCTTTAAACGACTTTATAAATAATCAATATTATTTATTAATGTTGCTCTAGTGCTCTACGAGTAAGTTTCATTATTGAGACTCTCTAGATTCAGGTATATCCGTCACGACCATAATATATCCACCCGTAGATTATGACGATCACGGATAATCTCGCTGAACCATACAGGTCGAGGTCATGGCAAATGTATAATTCCTCTGTCACAGGTATCCGGATAAATCCCAGAGATATAGATGTAAACGTCAAATCTCTATGGGGATTATCCAGTCGACTATTCCATTAGCAAACTCTAAAAGAATGTTTAGAACTAGCTTCTAAACTTTACCACGGGCCCATGGTTTTATCTGATTGCTAATCATATGGACTACCTATGCTCTGGTACACAGAACTGACGGATCCTATCTTGATACATATAGGACACCCTGAGGATCTATCTACACCCAACGAACATACGAAGGTCTGATCTAAATAGATCGGTGACGTGACTGTCATCTAAGTGTAGAAGATGTCTCATGTGCCCACAATGGCATCTCAAGTCTAAGAATCACAAGTGCTACTCAACCCGAGAAGATTCTTATTGACGCTGGTGTACCATCCATTAAGAATCTTCGGTGAGTCGTTCAGTGTTTATCCGCTATAAACACCTACACGTCTATACTAGTCTCCAAGACTTATGGTTCATTGAGAAACCATTGGAATCATATATTCCAGTATACGACATGTACGGTCTCAACGGGTTTACTATACTGACCAAGTAGTGTAAACCTTGACCAGTAACTGTCTGAGAATGACAACGTCATGATACTTCTCAATGTCCGTTGCGATGCTTTTGCAACTGTATCATGACTAGTCATTCTAGGGTCATTACGTCTTTACCATATAGAAAGATAGATTATATTATAGAAACTGCATATATATTATTCATAATAATAATGTTTTACAGAATTATTTAACAGAAATACAACCGGGAATTGGCGCTCTGAGCACCAACCCCAACAATGGAAACTGCCCAGATCAGTTCCAATAGTGTCGGGCCAGTTCACGAGCTGCCCGAACAATGACGAACTCACTGTTTGGATAGCCGTCATCCGGTTGGCTCAAAATTCACTCGGTAAAGCCGTTTTTGGCCGTTTTCGCTTATTTCAAATCGGAAATAATTTCCGGCAATTGTGCCAACACCCAAATTACATCCAAAATATTCTAAAGACAACAATTTCATCACAAAATAAGATTTAATTTCAGGTCATACACAGAAACGAAATTTGCCATAAATTCATGCTTTAATCTATTTAAAACTAAGATTAATCTAATTAATCCATCACCAAATGAGTCCCGCCACTTATGAACAACTCTAAAACAATTCTAGGCTATCTAAGAGTGGATTAATAACTCTAGAATGGCAACAAAAATGTCCAACAATAATTTGAACAAATTGGATACAAATTACATTAATTTCATCCAATAAACACTTCACATATGCTTTAACTTCCATCTCCATCAACCACAAACAAAAGCCCCAAATTTAAGAAACAAAAGAACCCTAGAATCAGACTAGTAACACAAGAAAATAAGAAACAAGTTTCCAAGCTCAAGAAGATTTAGGATTACCTTTAATCTTCAATTTCCTAAGCCATTTTCTTGTAATTTTTCCTTTGTTTTCTTCAAAGTTTGATCAAATCAAGTTTAGTGCTTTTGTGTTTGTTGTTCTCGGCAGTGGCTGAATGGAGAAGAAAGAGAAACGATTTTTCTTTTAAAAAAAAATGGATGACCGACTTTTGGCCTTGGGGGTATTTTTTGCCTTTTTTGAATTTTACTTAAATTAAAATCATATAACATTTTATCTAATCCAATCAAATTGGAACACAAATAAAGTATAATTAAAGCAAGCCAAATATTCCAATAATAATTAAACAACTTCCATAACATTTATGGAAAGTTTTAGAGAATAATAATTAAACTCGGTAACGCACTCGATCTTCCGAACTATGACTCGAAACCAACAAACTGAAGTGTGGGCTTCACTTACAAATATTAAACCTCTAAACAATTTAGAAAATCAAGATGTCACAATTGGTGTTTAGCTTTTGGAATTTCAAACACTCTCACAACACTTGTGAATGCTTAAACTCTCTCTATTTTCTCTATTTTCTTTCTCACAACACTTGTGTGAATGTTTGCAAAATATTAACCTTTGAAGTGAGAGAAATGGTAGAGATTATATTCTCTTACACAAGCCAACTAACCTTGTCATTAAGCATCTAATGCTTTCTTGCAATGGCCAACACAAAAATGTGAATGTCATACCAAAGCATAAGAAATTATAAATTAAATACAAGGACTTTGTCATTAAGCATCTATATTTTCTTTCAATGGCAAACACATAAATGTGGAGGCCATACCAAAGCATAAAAATGGATTAGCTAATGACAAAACTATTAGGTGTATACAAGTCACCTAATAGACATAATAACTTGGAGAGCATGACAAGCCATATGGCTTTGTCTCCTAAGGTAAATAAAAATCAACATCTCAATAATGATTAAATTACCTTCAATTATGTTGTAATAATTATCTCATAATTATTACTAACTTGATTATCTCATAATCAAGATTTGATTATCTCATAATCAAAGAATTCTAGAAAACATTAAGTTAAACTAATTTAACATAGTTTTCATTTGTGACAATAAATATTATTAATCTCATTAATAATATATAAATATAATGTGAGCATATAATTAGACAATCTAATTATATTAGGTTTGCTACAGTTAATCGAGCTAGCAGGGGGACCAAATGGACCTACGGTTCCGAGCTCCAATAATTCTGAAATATTAATTAAACTCTTTAATCAAATATTACGAATTATTAACTCCGCGTTATTCCACTAAAAACTTGAAGTTGAACTCATGTTACTGTATATGGATAAAATAAAACTGAACAACTTCGATGTCCATCGATATAGTCATTACATATGGATATAGTCCTTCACGAATATCTCATAAATAGAGCCGGGTCAAAATTCCGTTAAAACCCTCTAAATATTTTATCTCCTAAGCACCAATGATTTTATAATTAACAATTAATTCATAACAATTATGAATATAAATATTTCTATTCGTAATAGAAAAGTTGAGCGCTTAAATTATTCAAGTCTCGAATCAACTCTTAAAAAATATACTCTTCTGCTTCTCGTAAGAAATAGTGAATTCCATATTTATGTAAGATGTTCCCAACTACACACCAAACCATATCCCAAAAATACGTAGTTATTGGTCGGGAATGCAACACCAACCTCACTATAGTAAATCAAAGGACATAGCATGTCATGCAGGAGTTCGTAGTACACTCAGGATTACGATCGAATCCATATATGACCATCTATTAGATAAAATGAATTTCTTCGGTTAACGAATATTAAAAGAAATTCGTATTTATCTGAGTCCAGTCCTATATGATCTCATCATACAAGGTGCCTACATTCTCATGTCACTACATGAACGATCCCGGATCAAGGTAGTCAAACAAGTATAGAATGGACCGCAGCTATAGATAAACCACAAACAAATTACCCTCTTTTTTTGCTCTCTAATGACTATTTAGATTACTAACTTCAGACTTAAATCCTCTTGTGCATCAAACATACACTAAGTATGAAGGTATAATAGTAATCAAGGTAAACAAGACAATTGGACAATATGCGATATAAATCAAACAACTTTGATAAAATGAATAATGCATTTATTATTATTACAATAATCAATTCTGTTTTACAATACATGAAACTTTATGACATAAATCCCAATAGTATATAGGAAGCTTCACCAATATATTTCGTGGAGAAGTTCTTGCAAAGGTAGGCTTTCACACTTTGCATCATTCCTATATTATTTCTTATGATGAAGATGTCATCTACATACAAGACTAGGAAAACTATCATGCTCCCACTAACTTTCTTATAAACGCATGGTTCTTCCTCGTTCTTGATGAATCTCGATAATCTAATTATCTCATCAAAACGATGATTCCAGCTTCGGGATGCCTGTTTAAGTCCATAAATAGACTTTTGGAGCTTACAAACCAAGTTTGAAGTCTCACTGGATACGAAACCCTCTGGTTGTTCCATATATATATATCCTCTACTAGGAATCCATTTATGAAAACGATTTTCACATCCATCTGTCATATCTCATAGTCGTGATATGCAGCTACGGCTAAAAGAATCCTAATGGATTTTAGCATGGCTACTGGTGAAAAGGTTTCCTCATAGTCAATCCCAGGATGTTGAGTGTAACCTTTTGCTACCAATTGGGCCTTAAAGGTTTCCACCTTTCCATCGGGCCCTCGCTTCCTTTTGTAAACCCAATTACAACCAATAGGTTTAACTCTTTCAGGAAGTTCAATCTAACACGCATAATGACAATACCATTATAAGTAGACCCGGTCGGCGGTTCGGTTCCGGTTCGGAACCGAACCTTCCGGTTCCACACTAAAGTGGAATCAGAACCTTGAACTGAACCGAATACGACCGGTTCGGTTCGAACCTTTTTTTTTAATTTCGAAAATAAATTAAAATAAATGAGATTACTTTAATAAATAAAATTATTACATTGAAGAGCTTGAAGTTAAATTTTTAAAAATTTAAGTTGTCTACGTATCCTCAAGGGGTGAGAGGAATCAAAGCTCACGTAGTTCCATTACAATTTTAAGATATTTCCCATGTTGCTTCTAGAGTGCTTGGATGTAATGAAGATCGTCTAGCTTCCAATATATTGCCTACCAAGCTGAAGGTTTGTTCAACCGCAACGGTGGAAATATGTGCTGTCAATATCTCTTTAGCAATAATTGATAAAACATGATATATATTTTGATGTCGGTTCCACCAGTCAAGGATTTTAAAATTTTTACTAACTAAACTTTCAGTAGGAAACTCGAAATTTGTAGATAAATAATTATCTAATTCGGGGTTTTTAGTTGTCGTATCCCTGGATTTTTTATTTCGTTGCAATAACCAACGATCTCATGCGCTAAGTCTTGTTTGAATTACTGGTTCGCTACTACTAGATTCACCTAATGTTCCTAAGTTATATCTTACAATATAATCATTAAATAACTCAATTAAATCATTTCTTAATTTCGTCATTAATCTTGTAATATCAATTTCATCTAATATTCCTAAATAACCATAGTAAGCTTGTAAAGCACTCGTACCTCTACTAGATGATGCGTACCAGGCAATTTGAGTTTGCGTCGTATCAATTACAAGTTCAACCGGATGATGTCTTTCCATGTGCTTGATCATATTACCGTATCCACCAGAAAATTTCTAGGAAACCTCACAATAGTTCCAAATCGCTCTTGAACTGTCATCGTTTAATTTTTCTAAATGAAAATGAATTTTGAAAACATCCGAGGAACGAGCCTTAACTTCTCTTCTCCGTGATTGTGCACCGATACTAGGGCGCTCTCTTGGGTTGTCATATTTGACATCATGTTCTCAGATGAGCTTGCCATTTTTCGTTTAAGAAATAAGTAAGAAAAATAAGAAAATTGACTAATTGCGAATGATAATAACTAATTGAATTGAGATTGAGAATAAGAGAATTGTAGGAATTGAGAGAGTTGAGAATTTGGTGTGTTGAAATAATGAAAAATGAATCATTTTTATAGAGTTTAGAATTTTTTTTGATACCAAAAATGCCCCTAAATATAACCGTTTTATTATCGTTATTAATTATTATGGATATATTAGGAATTTATAATTATAATTTTTTTTATGCTTTAACGACATTTTTATTTTTATTTTGAGGCAGGGAGCCGTTGGGGTTAGGGTTCCTGTTGGAACCCTACGGTTCCAACCGGAACCGTTTCGGTTCTAGTTGGAACCATTGAACCGGTGGAACCGGTTTGAGTTGGGGTTAGTGTGGGACACAGGACCTGGGCGACGCCGTTCCTAGGCTCGCGGCCTAGTTGGGAAGGATTAAATAACATGGAGTCGCCACCCGGTGTGAACCGGGACAAAGATTTAAGGCCGCACTCACCCCTCGCAAGGGAAGACCTCAAACCGTTGGGTTCGGAATGGTCCCTTACTTATGTCACTTGTAATGAAAGGATTCATGTAATAATTTAACTAAGCTTAAGTAACACTTATTTCCAAGAGTATCATGCTTCTAAATTCTCATATGCAAAATAAAACTTATGTGTACATTTTTACATATATCTCATATTTAAAATTGCATGCTTAGCATATATCAAGATAGCAACGAACATACAAATTTACATATCACATTCAGGAAAACACAAGCACACATATTGACCCTACAAGCACACATATGGGCACTTTTCCAAGCGGTACGTGGAATTGTAGCCCAAGTACAGACCGCACTACCGTCCATTCGGAATCGGCTACGGAATTTACGTCTGGGTTTCCATCCGATATACCGCAAGAAATAATACTCAAATGTTATCATGACATAAGCATACGAATTGTGACACATTTGCATAAGAAAGATCAACCAATAGGCAATTATGCATGAATATAATAAGACAGACTCAGTTCAGTGTGTGCACGTTCGTGTAGCGTTCGTAACGCGTTCGAACGGAAATGAAACAGAATGCTCACGTTCGAGTAGCGTTCGTAAACGCGTTCGAACGGAAATGAAACAGAATGCTCACGTTCGAGTAGCGTTCGTAAACGCGTTCGAACAGAATGAGACAGATGCTCACGTTCGAGTAGCGTTCGTAAACGCGTTCGAACAGAGAAATGAGACAGAATGCTCACGTTCGAGTAGCGTTCGTAAACGCGTTCGAACGGAGATGAGACAGAAAGCTCACGTTCGTATGGCGTTTGTTAACGTGTTCGAACGGATACGAGACCTGACACATAATAAGGCAAAAACACATGCGCGTTCGAGTTGCGTTCGTGAACGCGTTCGAACGGACACGGACCTGATGCATGAAATATGATGCAATACATAAACAGAAAATAAAAGGGCGCGGCGAAGCACTGCCGTAAAGGTGACCTTTTGGGGCTCTTGATCTCTCAAAGAGATGACCTTTAGACCAACATACTAAGCCCATGCGCGTCAAATCACACATACAAGAATAGAACCAATCATATCAACCAAGTATGCCCGATTGAACACATCTTACATCCAATCTGAACACACATCAACCGGCGCGGCAAAGCATCGTGGTAAAGGGCTTTTAGCCCCTCCCCATATGGGATCTCACAACACACTTACTAAGCCCATGCGCTCGATTGACTTATACATACGAAAATAAAGATAACAATATCAAACTAAGTATGCCCGATTGAACGTATCTCGCGTCCAACCGAACATACATCAACCGGCGCGGCGAAGTAGTAGTGTCACGAAGGTGGCCTTTTCGGCTCTTTGTCTCCTAAATGGAGGACCTTTGGACTAACTCACTAAGCCCATGCGCTTGGTTGAATCATGCATAACTAACGACATATTGAATTAAGTAAGCAACTAAATAAACAAAAGCAACACAACAAAAGAAAGATGGTGCCGTTTACCCAAGCGGTACGTGGAGTTGTGGCCCGAGTACAGATCATATTACCGTCCATTCGGAATCGGCTATGAAATTTATGTCCGGGTTTCCATCCGATATACCGCGAGAGTTGACACATCTCTCATTCATCCAACCCCACAACATACATCATACACACAACAGATACCACAAATACAGAAAATATAATCAAAATAAATGACCAGAAAGTAAAATGAGAATAAGTGTGAAAGATACCCTCAGGTCTAACCTTTTAAGCCGTCTCTCGGACTCACGTTCCACGAAGATCGAAAGGGGGGTAAAGCTCCGCAACTTTTTCTGGTCCGCTGGTTCAACGTCCTAGCTCACTGTTTCGCTGCTTTGCTTACGATTCGAACTCCGTTCTGCTCCTATTCGGCCTTGTTTTGCTGCTCACTGCACGGGCTACCTGTTTCAACGTTTTCAAAGAACTATTCCAAGTTGTGTGGGTTCTTAGTGCAATTATATATGGTTATTCTTAAGATTTATCTATGTAGTTTTTATGTTACTGTTTTAAGGTAATCTAGGAGGTGTTAGGCGTGTTTTAGGGTCGGCTATGGGTGAGTTTGTTGTTGTTTGGATTCGGCTATGTGGTTGTTGTAAGTGTTTTGGATTCGGCTATGGTGGTTGGGTTCTTTGTTTTCTTTCTTGTGTATGTGTGAAGTGTTTTCTCTTTTTTTGTTTAGTCTTGGGTGTGTAGAGAGAGTCTAGAGAGATTTCGAGAGAGAGTTTGGTGTGATTTGTGTTGTGTGAAGGAGAGGAATGGCCTTGGTTAGGGGTTGTTTATATAGAGAATGGCTAGGGTTGACAAGGGAAGGGATCTTGTTTCCAAATTAGGAGAGGTGAGAAAGGCATACACAAGATTGAGGGGGGACAAGATATTTTAATTTAGAAGTTGTAATATTTAATTTGTGTTGGTTTAGGAATACAAATATTTTATATTGGTAATATCTTATTAGATTAGGAAGTCAAATATATGATTGGCTTTAATTGGTTAAGATTGATTTTAATTTGGTATGATTATCTTTTGATTTAGTATGTGATTTGTTTAATTTAGGCATGATTTTAGTTTAAGTTGGTAATTGTTTATTTTAATTGGTAAATGGTTAAATGTTTTATTTAATGTTTAATATTTAATTTAATATTTATTTATTTAATTTGGGATGTGTTTTATGGGCTTTGGGGAGCTAAATGGGCTGGGCGTGAGGCTAGCAGCAAAACCAGAATTACCGACACCGTTCGAACGCTTCCTCGAACGCGACACGAACGCCCGCAATCTTTTTCCCGTTCGAACGAAGTAACGAACGCAGCACAACGAAGACAGTGAGCTTGTTTATTCTGAATTTCCCCTTCCGATATCCGTTTCCCGCGGCTTCCGTGACTCAAAAGGTAGTGCCTCCAAATGAGGCTCATCATCGGGTCTTATGTGTAAAAATGCAGTGCCTACAGTTGCCCCCACTTTGATGGGACTTGTGTAATGTGCAACAGTGACAATCCTATCAAAGTTATGCAATGCATTTCTACTTACCTGGCTCGCCAGCTGCCACTTGACTTTCCATGTATTGAGTTGCGTTGATTTGGTGGTGAGGTGCTGCGACCCCTGGTTCATTCCCGAAGGAGTTGCTGAGGGTCTTGTTCCCATTTTGAGTTGAGTGTCTTGTTCCCTGAATTGTTCAGTGGTGGGTTTTGTTCCTGTGGGTCTTGTTCCCATTTTGAGCTGAGGGTCTTGTTCCCTGAATTGTTGAGTGTTGGGTTTTGTTCCGTGGGTCTTGTTCCCATTTTGAGCTGAGGGTCTTGTTCCCTGAATTGTTGAGTGTTGGGTTTTGTTCCCGTGGGTCTTGTTCCCATTTTGAGCTGAGGGTCTTGTTCCCTGAATTGTTGAGTGTTGGGGGTTTTGTTCCCGTGGGTCTTGTTCCCATTGTGAGCTGAGGGTCTTGTTCCCTGAATTGTTGAGTGTTGGGTTTTGTTCCCGTGGGTCTTGTTCCCATTGTGAGCTGAGGGTCTTGTTCCCTGAATTGTTGAGTGTTGGGTTTTGTTCCCGAACTGTGCTGAGGGAGAGCCTTATTCTCCAGGGTTGTATTCTCGAACAGCGCTGTATGTGGACCTCGGCCCTGGGATTCATGCTGATACGGGCCTCGCCCCCAGACTGATACAGTGCTGTCGCTGTTTCTGATTGGCTTGTCTTTGCCACTTTCTCTCTTTCTGCTTCAAAACCTGTGAATACAAAACCAAACAAACACAAGAGAATGCAAAGTATGTCACGTGTATGCATGCATAAGTTTCTTATCCCGTTAGGTTAGGTCTTCTGCCAATTCTCTTGGTGACTGCTCGGTTTTCTCTCCCTCGGGTAAAGTATTGCTTCATTCTTTCCATATTGATCGGCTTGGTGAACTCATGCCCTTCTGACAGTCTCACTGTCCCATTTCCCTATTTCTGAATGGCTATCTCATCTTTTCTGTTTTCTTATTCTGAGGATTCCCCGAGTTCTAAATATCGCTGAGTATCATAGTACTAAGGTTTAATGCTTTTCTTAAATATACTCATGTTGCAGGAAGAGGCTTAGGCAAGTAAATGAAATGAACATCTTTATTATTGTTGAGAGCAAAAAAGTTCGAACAAGTAAGCAGAATCAATGCCTTTATTTAAAAAAAATGTTGGATCAAATAGACTAGGAGGAACAGCTCCATCATCCGCAACACTGCCTTCTTCCTTGGCCTATTGTCCTTCGTTGTCATCCATGTAATAAGCTTGGTGGTGGAGGGTTTTGAGGACAAAGGTTTCGGGTAGGCCAGAGTTGATCATGTAGGTGGGTGGTGGAACAAAGTGGTAGTTTGGTAGAGGGTTTCTGTGTGTGTCAGGTTGTTCTTTCTCTGGGTCGGGTATTTTGTGAGCATCGATGAGGTTTTGGATTTCATGCCTAAGGCGGGGGCAGTTGTCAGTGTCATGACCTTTTTGCTGGTGGGGAAGTGGCAATATTGGCTCAGGTCGAAGTAGTGTGGCACAGGGTTTGGGATTGGTCTAGGGTCTAAAGGCTTCAGGAGTCCTTGTCCTTTCAACTTCTCAAGCACCCTTGATATAGGTCTACCAAGATTAGAGAACCGCCTATTTCTGACGGTAGCGACCTCCGCCGTAGTGGGCTTGGTCTCAAAATGCCCCCCAAAAGTTCTTTTATTCTGGCCATAAAACTTTTTGTTTTCAACCTCCTCTTCTTCAATATCCATAACAGTCTCTCTCAACTGTCGGAAATCCACAATCATGGAGGTCATCCTCCTCAGCTTGCCATAAATTGAGGGCTTAGTACCCTTGATAATCATCTTGATTTGGTCCTTCTCAGAGGGCCGAGTCTGCATTTTCAGGAGCTGGCTTCTCCAGCGGTCTACATACTTTGAAGCTCTCCTCCGGCTTCTGCTTAGTGTTCTCCAAATCACGGAGTGACAAGTCAATCTCCAAGTCTGTAACATATTGTTTTCGAAAAGCATCAGCTAGTCCCTCCAATCTTCCTTAACCTTCTTCTCTAGGCTATGGTACCAAACCACGGGTGCCCCCTCGAGTGACATCCCGAACATCTTTTGTACTTGGCGGCTGAGACAGGCCAACTGAACTCATAACAGACACATACTGACGGAGATGCACCCTCGGATCTCCATTCCCATTGAACTTAGCCAAATCCGGCATCTTAAACTGCGCTGGCAACTGCTCCTCAAACTTCATTGTCTCATAGTCTAGCAAATCTTCATTCTTACCCCTCATCTTGCGGGTAACGGATTCAACCTGATCCCTGAGTTTCTGTATCTCGGCCTGAGACCCAATCACTCTGTCTGTTGCATACTCTGCATTATCATCATCAAAAGCGGGGATATCATCCCCCAACCCATTCGGAGGCTTCTCGCGCCTTACATTCTCAGAATTTTCCCCAGCACGGGGCACAGCCATATTTGTCATGGCAGCAGTCAAGGCTTGCAACTGTTCAGTAATCTTGGCGAAGCCACTTCCAACTGATCTATCCGGGATACCTCAGTATCTGATTCACTCATGTCTGTTCTCGGTATTTTGGTGAGTCTTCCCTTTTTTCTAACCCAACGGGAATCTATGATGGCTTTCAGAACACAAGGGTTAACATGATGTATGTATGCATGATGTGCATAAGAAGTATATAACATTATAAAAATAAAAATTCTCAAACAAATCGGCCTATTATCATTTTAGAAGCTTTTGGGACAACTGTCATAAGAGTGAACCCGTCCCAGTTTAAATGGCCTAACGAGTTCATGTCTTATGGAAAAGAGCCCAACTAAATCCAAATGATAAAATTCCGAACACAATCATAAAATGGCCCATTGTTATTTAGAAGCCTTTTGGCCCAATCGTCATAAGATACGTTCTTGTCCCAGTTTAAATGGCCCAACAAGCCCATATCCCATGACAAATGGTCCAAATGGATCCAAACGACGATGTTCCCACACAAGCATACAAGGAAGATGATGCAAACATGACATAATATTTTTTACAAAGTGGCCCATCAACATTTCAGAAGCTTTTGGCCTAATAGTCATAAGGTGCGAACTTGCCCCAGTTTAAATGGCCCAGCAAGCCCGCATTTCTGACAATAGTCCAACTGCATCCAAATGAGGATGGTCCACAAGCACATACTCAAGGAAATAATTGCTACTTTAACCATACAAACCAGTCTATGGGTGGATTTGCAAGAGTATGGACAAAGGCTCTCACTGGCGAAGGATAGCCCACAACTAGGTCTCCCCACTCAAGGGTTCGAGCGACCAAGTGAGCGTATCCCTTTTTATACACTAAGGTACGTGCCAATGAGCTATGGTGTGTGACGGACTGTCAAATGGATTTCCCGTTGTAGATCCCCCAGAGGGAAGGTGGAGCGAGGCTCACTTAAATACCCAAGCCTCTTAGGCTCTTATCGCTTGTTGTCAGGAATAAACAACGAGTCCTCCAAATTAGTCCATCACAAAGGCTACAAGTAGATGGCCATATAGGTATCCTCACAGCTTTTCCTTCTAGAAAGGTAGTGAGTGAAGGAAGACACCAAACCATTACCTAGCCTCAAAGTGCCCTTGATTAAACCCTCACTTATCCACTATAGACATGGCCAATTAAAACATAAATCCACTCATTACAAGACAATATTTCGGGGCCAATTCTCTCCCCAGTGGAGTCGCCAGACTGTGGGACACAGGACCTGGGCGACGCCGTTCCTAGGCTCGCGGCCTAGTTGGGAAGAATTACATGGAGTCGCCACCCGGTGTGAACCGGGACAAAGATTTAAGGCCGCACTCACCCCTCGCAAGGGAAGACCTCAAACCGTTGGGTTCGGAATGGTCCCTTACTTATGTCACTTGTAATGAAAGGATTCATGTAATAATTTAACTAAGCTTAAGTAACACTTATTTCCAAGAGTATCATGCTTCTAAATTCTCATATGCAAAATAAAACTTATGTGTACATTTTTACATATATCTCATATTTAAAATTGCATGCTTAACATATATCAAGATAGCAACGAACATACAAATTTACATATCACATTCAGGAAAACACAAGCACACATATTGACCATACCCTACAAGCACACATATGGGCACTTTTCCAAGCGGTACGTGGAATTGTAGCCCAAGTACAGACCGCACTACCGTCCATTCGGAATCGGCTACGGAATTTACGTCTGGGTTTCCATCCGATATACCGCAAGAAATAATACTCAAATGTTATCATGACATAAGCATACGAATTGTGACACATTTGCATAAGAAAGATCAACCAATAGGCAATTATGCATGAATATAATAAGACAGACTCAGTTCAGTGTGTGCACGTTCGTGTAGCGTTCGTAAACGCGTTCGAACGGAAATGAAACAGAATGCTCACGTCGTCGAGTAGCGTTCGTAAACGCGTTCGAACGGAAATGAAACAGAATGCTCACGTTCGAGTAGCGTTCGTAAACGCGTTCGAACGGAAATGAGACAGAATACTCACGTTCGAGTAGCGTTCGTAAACGCGTTCGAACGGAGATGAGACAGAAAGCTCACGTTCGTATGGCGTTGTTAACGCGTTCGAACGGATACGAGACCTGACACATAATAAGGCAAAAACACATGCGCGTTCGAGTTGCGTTCGTGAACGCGTTCGAACGGACACGGACCTGATGCATGAATATGATGCAATATATAAACAGAAAATAAAAGGGCGCGGCGAAGCACTGCCGTAAAGGTGACCTTTTGGGGCTCTTGATCTCTCAAAGAGAGGACCTTTAGACCAACATACTAAGCCCATGCGCGTCACATCACACATACAAGAATAGAACCAATCATATCAACCAAGTATGCCCGATTGAACACATCTTACATCCAATCTGAACACACATCAACCGGCGCGGCAAAGCATCGTGGTAAAGGGCTTTTAGCCCCTCCCCATAGGGGATCTCACACACACTTACTAAGCCCATGCGCTCGATTGACTTATACATACGAAAATAAAGATAACAATATCAAACTAAGTATGCCCGATTGAACGTATCTCGCGTCCAACCGAACATACATCAACCGGCGCGGCGAAGTAGTGTCACGAAGGTGGCCTTTTCGGCTCTTTGTCTCCTAAATGGAGGACCTTTGGACTAACTCACTAAGCCCATGCGCTTGGTTGAATCATGCATAATAACGACATATTGAATTCAAGTAAGCAAACTAAATAAACAAGAGCAACCAACAAAAGAAAGATGGTGCCGTTTACCCAAGCGGTACGTGGAGTTGTGGCCCGAGTACAGATCATATTACCGTCCATTCGGAATCGGCTATGAAATTTATGTCCGGGTTTCCATCCGATATACCGCGAGAGTTGACACATCTCTCATTCATCCAATACCCACAACATACATCATACACACAACAGATACCACAAATACAGAAAATATAATCAAAATAAATGACCAGAAAGTAAAATGAGAATAAGTGTGAAAGATACCCTCAGGTCTAACCTTTTAAGCCGTCTCTCGGACTCACGTTCCACGAAGATCGAAAGGGGGGTGTAAGCTCCGCAACTTTTTCTGGTCCGCTGGTTCAACGTCCTAGCTCACTGTTTCGCTGCTTTGCTTACGATTCGAACTCCGTTCTGCTCCTATTCGGCTCTGTTTTGCTGCTCACTGCACGGGCTACCTGTTCAACGTTTTCAAAGAACTATTCCAAGTTGTGTGGGTTCTTAGTGCAATTATATATGGTTATTATTCTTAAGATTTATCTATGCAGTTTTTATGTTACTGTTTTAAGGTAATCTAGGAGTTTGTTAGGCGTTGTTTTAGGGTCGGCTATGGGTGAGTTTGGTGTGTTTTGGATTCGGCTATGGTGGTTGTAAGTGTGTTTTGGATTCGGCTATGGTGGTTGGTTCTTTGTTTTCTTTCTTGTGTATGTGTGAATGTTTCTCTTTTTTTGTTTAGTCTTGGGTGTGTAGAGAGAGTCTAGAGAGATTTCGAGAGAGTTTGGGTGTGATTTGTGTTGTGTGAAGGAGAATAATGGGCCTTGGTTAGGGGTTGTTTATATAGAGAATGGCTAGGGTTGACAAGGGAAGGGATTTTGTTCCAAATTAGGAGAGGTGAGAAAGGCTACACAAGATTGAGGGGGGAGGGGGGACAAGATATTTTAATTTAAGAAGTTGTAATATTTAATTTGTGTTGGTTTAGGAATACAAATATTTTATATTGGTAAATATCTTATTAGATTAGGAAGTCAAATATATGATTGGCTTTAATTGGTTAAGATTGATTTTAATTTGGTATGATTATCTTTTGATTTAGTATGTGATTTGTTTAATTTAGGCATGATTTTAGTTTAAGTTGGTAATTGTTTATTTTAATTGGTAAATGGTTTAAATGTTTTATTTAATGTTTAATATTTAATTTAATATTTATTTATTTAATTTGGGATGTGTTTTATGGGCTTTGGGGAGCTAAATGGGCTGGGCGTGAGGCTAGCAGCAAAACCAGAATTACCGACACCGTTCGAACGCTTCCTCGAACGCGACACGAACGCCCGCAATCTGTTTCCCGTTCGAACGAAGTAACGAACGCAGCACCAACGAAGACAGTGAGCTTGTTTATTCTGAATTTCCCCTTCCGATATCCGTTTCCCGCGGCTTCCGTGACTCAAAAGGTAGTAGTGCCTCCAAATGAGGCTCATCATCGGGTCTTATGTGTAAAAATGCAGTGCCTACAGTTAGTTTACTTGTATGTCCCGAGATATTATGTCAAATGAATATCATTAATCCAAAATATGTTTGTGATTATGAAAGTCAATGATGTTCATAATTAGTCTCAAATTTATTTCTTTGGTCAAATGTGTTTATTATACAGGACAATGATATATCACTCGACCAATATTGTTGTGTGTTGCCTAGATTGATATTTGATGTTAATAGTTAAGACGATGAGTCTAATATCATAAGAACACAAATAATAGATATATTCATTAGTATAATGAAATATTGAACACGATCACAAAAGCGTAAGATCACATGGTAATATTATCTAAGGTCAATGATCTTCATAATAATACACTAGTGTTATTATATCCTCTGACCCGAGATCACATGTTGACTTAAATGGTAGTACTCATGATTCACGAGTATATCATCATTCGACCAGCCACGTCCTATGAATAAATGTTAGACGGTATTAAGCTAATAATGTACGAAGTCACGGTGCTGCAAGAAGAAATCTGATAACTTTGATAATCAAAGCTAAAAATATTCCAATGAAACTCAAATATGTGGATACAAGTCTTTAATGCATGTAATGTTGGGGTTTTAGGCGGTATTTCCCGGTAACTCAGCGGAATACAGGAAATTCAAATTTTATGATTTCTTTTGTTTTTCTTGGGTGATTAAAATAAACTAATTTATTTTAATCACTCAATACTCAATAAAATTTATTTTTACCTAAAAATCATAATTTTTCAATATTGCCGCAAGACCCCTAGACTTTGTATTTTGATCATTGTAGTCCTAATTTGTCAAATAAATAATTAGGTGATTCAAACTCACTACCAAAATGATTTATACATGTCATACACATCAAAATACATCATGCAACCGAAAATCCATATTTTCTTCAAATTGTCGAAATGACCATATAGTTTCAAGTTTGATCATTTTAGCCAAATATTATCAAAACAAGCTTAGATGATTTCCAATCAATCCCAAACTGATTGTATATCTTATATACATCAAAATACAACATATATATGAAAAGCCTCAATTTTGGTTTAAGTTAGAAACCCTAATTTTTCAAATAATCAAATTAACCAAAAATAACCAAAATTAATTCAATCAAATACTTTAATCAAATCTCTACAACACCAAACAAGTCTCACCACTTTGAAACACTCAATAACAATTCCAGGTCATCATTGAGTGGCCTAACAACTCTAGAATAGCAATCAAGTCATCTAATGTCCAAAAGAGAGCTTAATAACACTTTATAAGCTTTCTTTATAAACAAACATGCAAACATCTTTCATCTAAGAATCCAACATCAATATTACAATAAATAAAAGAGTAGAGAAACAACCAAACATCACATGTAGTAGCTTGGAACCCTAGAAATATTTTTCTAGTTGAAAAGGAATTGAAAAAACTTACAAGGCTTTAAGTTTTATTTAAATATTCTCATTTTCCTTCATTTTTTCTCTCAACTTTCTTTTGTAATATTTTTGGATGCTTAACACACTAAGTTACAAATGAAAAATGAAACCCTTAAATATAAGGGCTAGGAACGAAAATGGGCAAAAAAGGAAATTAGATTTTATATTTTTTATTCCAAAATAAAAGAAGCAAAATCCAATTGACAACCTTTTTCATTAGTGCAAATACAAGTGCACCAAGTACATTAAACCATATATAGCCATAATAATGATAAAGATATATGTATTTAATTATTCTAATTATTTAATCAATTAAATAATTAGAAAATTACTTAATACAAATATCTAAACACATGTATCATATTTACTTTAAATATTCCATAATACATATATTTATGACATGTGTCAAATATTTTATTTGACAATTAATTAATGTGTATTAAATAAAATCAAGTATTTAATCCAAATACACACTAACTAGTAAATGGCCAAAAACCCTTTAAGTATGTATCTTTTCGTTTAACCGTTAAACAATTTATAAATAATCAATATTATTTATAAAAGTTGCCCCAGTGCTCTACGAGTATATTTCATTAGTGAGAATATATAGATTCAGGCATATCCGTCACGAAATCCAATTTCATGTCAACAATCTACCCACCCGTAAATTATGACGACCACGGATAAACTTGTTGAATCACAGGTCGAGGTCATCGCATACGTATAATCTCTTCGTCACATGTATCCGGATTATCTCAGAGATATAGATATAAACGTCAAATCTTTATAGGTATAATCTTGTCGACGTATCTATTAGCAATCTCTTAATAACACTTAGAACTTACTTCCACAGTGCACCACATGCCCATGGATTTAACAGATTGCTAATCCCAAAATGAATACCTATGTTCTGTACACAGAACTGACGGATCCTATCTTGATACATACAAGATATCCTGAAGATTAGTCCATACTCAATGAACAAGCGGAGGTTTGACCTAAATTGGTCGATGACATGACTGTCATCAAAGTGTGGAGAATACCTCAATATCCACAGTGGTATCTCAAGTCAAAAAATCACTATGCTACTCAACCCGAGAAGATTATTATTGACGTTGGTGTATCATCAATTAAGAATCTTCGGTGAGTGTTCAATATTTATCTAATATAAATACATACATGTATATATGAGTCTCCTGAGACTCATGGTTTATTGAGAAACCATTGGAATATAATATTCCAATATACAATATGTACCAGTCTCTGCGGGTTTACTTACTGACCAAGCAATTGTAAACCTTGACCAGAAATAATTTAAGAATGATATTGTTATGATACAACTCAATATCAGTTGTGATATTTTTACAACTGTATCATAACTAATCATTCTAAGGTCATTTACGTCTTTATCATATCATGAAAGAATAACTCATATTATAGAAATTGTTTATTTTATTCATAATAAAATATTTACACAAGTATTTACAATGAAATACAAGAGAAATTGGCGCTCAGAGCACCAACCCTAACATGTAAGACCCACTAATCAATCATCTTACAAAGAAGGTTGCTACTAACTTCAAGCCTAGGTTGTTGACGGTGTCCATCTTGTCAATGAACCTCTGTAAGTATTGTATGTGAGGCCCATCGTATCTCTGCTCCAGCTGCAGGTCCGCCATAATAACTTCAATATGACGGTTGCCATGGTATTTCTCAATGAACCTCCACCCCAGATCTTCAAAAATCTCTATAGATTTCTCTGGCAATTACAAGAACCAAGAGACGATGTTGCCAGCGAGAGTGGTGACGAACAACTTGTACATTAGGGCCTCGTTGGTGGTTTCTAGCATGAGACTCTGTCGAAACTTAACCATGTGAGTAATTATGTCTGACTTCCCCGTGTATTTGTCAAAGCCAAGTGGGGTGAAGTCTCGAGGTTTCAACTCTTCTTTGATCTATTCCATAATGGTGAGGTGGACATCCCATAATTTCTAGGTCAGCCAAATCTGTTGGGGTCTAGACCCAAATGCCCCCGATCATTTAGTTATTGTCACCACAAATTTTTCATCGACACGTTCCATATTTCAACGAATATCATTCTTGTTACGACTCACATCTTAGTCATTGCCTTTCTCCCTATGTTCTGCCTCTCGTCACGTCCGATCCTGATTTTTGGAGCCCTCTGCATCAGAATCCTCACCATTGATTTCGATGGGGCTCCTTCTCGGTGGGCTTTTCATTGTGGTTATCCTCTGGCCGCTGCTCCTCGCGAAGGTCATCGACGGCGGCTCATTATTTCCATTTCCCCTTTCATTCATAAGTCCAGCTCCCTAGACCTGAGTATTGAGTGTCTGATTCTCTTATCGCATGATCTGCATCTATTCCTGGAACTGCTTTTTCATGGTTTATATCTGGTCCTCCATCAACTTCATCATCTTATTCTTCATCGCCGAGATGTCCATCATGAGTATCAGATGGTTGTATACTTCCTCCTCTCGTGAGCAGCGTACACAAAGATTCTTAACTCTTTATTCTTTATGGGCCATTCTCACTTGTTGGTGGTTAAGCGAACCTTTTTGGGTTTAGTAATTGTAGCAAATCGTAAACATAAATTTTCGTCCATGTTTTTCCATAGACGACGCCAATTATTTGTGCAATAAACTTCAAAAAATATATATTCAAATGAAAAATATAGAGTTTCGCAAGATGCTCTATTGTTGTTTAATAAGATAAAAGTTCGATCATTTTTATCTCATGATTCTCCCTTTTTTATTTATAATACTTCATTATAAGAAAAATAAAACTCACAGCGGTTACATTTCATTCCTCATAACTGGCCCACTCCATAGAATCTCGGAGTTTTCCTATTTTGGGCTGTTTTCCAGCTTAAATAAACGAAAAGTAGGTTGTCTGATTCCTCATTTAGAACATTTGTGTCATCAAAGAGCTGGTATTTCGGGCATACTCCCTGTGTGACTTCTTCTTGCATTCGTTGGAGCCAAGCCTGATATGAACTTTCTATCGGAGCCCTAATTCAGACCCTGATGAAGGTTCTGCTATTAGATTCTGGCGATAGGTTCTAACGTCATATTATGATGACGGTTCTGACTTCAAACTTTGGTGATTGGTTATGTTATCAAACCCTGATGATAGATTTTGATAAGAGATCATAGAGTCATCTTCATCTAGTTACCTGTCATTTCACTAAATGTTTGGTTTTCCCCAAACAATTTAATAAAACAACTTCATACCAAATATGATATAGAGTGTGAATTCAATTAAGAGGCAGATGAGTAGTTTCGAAGAAAATCAGGGTAATTTTTTTCCAGTATTTTTATTTATTTTTTAATCATAGACTTACAAGGCATGGAAGGGCACCAGACACTTGACGTAATAATAACCGTTTGATTTTTTAAATTAATGTCCAGCCAATTATCTTATTTTTTATATTCGAGTGTTGGGATAGAGGGTTCTGGTACACGTAAAATCTCGATTGTTGAATTTTGATCCAATGATCCGGATTTCAAGATTTAAAAAAATTTGAAGAGATAAATTTTTTCCTTTCTCCAAATCTGATCCAACGATTCAGATTTTATCTGAAGCAGGATCCAGTATATTTTTTACTAAAACCCTGGAGTGTTACGCAAGAAAAGTATTGAAAGATTTGCATCACTTTCAAAGTTTCTCCCATTAAAAATTAATTTGTTAGCTTTTGTTTATATTTACCCTAAAACAGTCAAATCTGCTTAATCTAGTTTTTTTTTTTTAAAAAAGAATTAGAGACTTTTATATTTAAAATACATGTTGCAGACGTTTGGGCCTTTTTGGCAAAGCAGTGAGGTTTGGCCCATGAGGCCCATTTCACGAATGCAATTGGGTCTGAATCAAATGGGACTTTAAAAATGAACACAAACGACAGCGTTTTGGGGTATGACTATTTGAAAAACAAATCCGACCTGCCGGATTCGAACCAGCGACCTAAGGATGCCAGCAACATACGACTACAGTCCTCCGCTCTACCAACTGAGCTAAGGTCGGAGGTTGACGATGGCACAAATTTATTTACTTATAAATAGTTGTAAGCTTAAAAAAATCATTTTCACTCTCTTATCATTATTTACCCCTCATATTTAAGACAAATGGAGATCAAGTAAATTGACACTAACGTAATTATACAAATTTTTTTTTTTTTTTTGAAGAAAACGTAATTATACGAATTCAAATAACTAATGGTTAATTAAAAAAAAAAAAAGAAAAAAAAAACTATGTAAATTCTCCTAAATAATAATAATAATAATGGCAGTCGAACTTACGGGAGGGTAGTAAGGGAGGAAGGCATATTCATAAAAAGTTAGATTTAATAATGAGATAATTTTGATTTATCTCTATTAAAATGAAGAATATCTATTATTTTTTGTAAAAATTAAAATTTGTTATCACTGAAACAAAATTATGACTTCCCCACTTAAGATAGTCTAGAACTCCATCTATATTATAAGGCATTGTGATATGTAATATTATAATTTTTATGGATTTTGAAGCAAATTTTAAAAATAAATATAGATTTGAAACCGAACGTAACATAATATGAATAGATATTACAATCCTTATCTAGGGATGGTAAAAATCCGCATGGAGATGTGGTTTGCGGGGTCCTGTACGTAAGAGTTGGATAACGAGACAAGTTTCTATATCAATTAGTTGGACGAGTATAATATGAGTATTGATATCTTCATTCAAGCAAAAGTGAAGTTCTCGTGTGAACTAACACACTCACAAAGTGTTTCTTTACTCCCAATTATAAGAGTGTCGAAGTAATAAAATAATCATCCAAGTTCGGGGTCGATCCACAAAGAATAAATTTAGCAAAATAAAATAGTAATTCGAGTGAAAAAATGTTGAATTGTTTGAAGTAATTGATAAATTTTAAATTAAACTGCAATAATAAATTAAAATATTGGGAGCTAAGGAATCCACTTTTAATATTTCAAATTTAGAAATCTTACTTTTATAATATATAAATTGTCATTATTATCCAATTAATTTATTTCGTGAATTAATTATGCTAAAACATATAAAACCAGCCATAAAAATCGTGATAACATTTGTCTATAACAATTCCAGTTAGGTACTCAATTATGTCAAATAAATAAAATCAGTCATATAAGCGGTAACAAAGTTTGTCAATAACTAATCAATATTTAAATTAAATATTAGTTTTTATATTACAATTCATATATTATAATATAAGTAAGATTAATTTATATTTTAATATTAAAAGTTTCACAATTTACCTCAACATGATGAAATTAACTACTCATGATTTAAATAAAAATATACATAATTTTATTACTCAAAGAAAAAGAAATTACAAGAAAACTTTAAGAAATAAAACACATAAGACACACTCTCTCAAATTATACAAAAAAAAAAAAAAAAAAAAAAAAAAAAAAAAAAAAAAACTTTTAAAGAAAACATACAATCTAAAATTCTGGGCATCCTCTATTTATAGAGTTACTTCAGCACTTTTGCAAAGCTTTTCACGTCGGTTTTGCTTTTCAAAGTTTCAAATTCACATATATTTTCTGGTTGAACATATAAAACAGTATTTTGCTTACATAAGAATTAAAAATTACAATAAAAAATTAATTATTATTTTACAAATGTATTAAATTAAAGAGATTAATTAATTTATAAGTGTATAATGATTAGTTTCTCTTTTATTAAGTGTACATTTTTTAATGTTCATCATGAACGAAAACCTGTGGGAGCCCCGTACGTTAGAGGCGAGATAAATGGACAATTTTTCTATTCGTTGATTAAAAAAACAGATACAAATATTGATATTTTGTTACCATATTCGATCTGTTGCCATCTATATCCCTAGTAGAAAAATGAACGAGAATTTTCTCGTCATTTAATTTTAAATTTATTAAATTCTTCTTGACTAATTAACCAATAACAAAGTCTGAAACTCAGATCTAAAGAAGTGATATATTTATTTTTTATTTAATGTAATCATTTGAAATTTGTTTATCTTCATTCCAACATGTACATACAAATCATCATTCCAACAAAACGCTTTATCTTCTTCATCATCATCATCATCAAGTTGTAATTATTAAATTAAAACCAAAAGCCGCCTATTAGGGTCGGCAAAAAAACCCGAATTGATCGGATTCGATCTGAATTTATTGGATTTTAATCTTATATTTTGATAAAAAAAAAATTCTGAATTTTGATTTTAAAATTGAAGTCGATGACTGGACTTGGATTCTATATAAAAAGCCATGCTGCTATACATCTACGTGTTATGTGAACAAGCAAAATCAAATCAAAATGAAACAACATATCCCTTTCTTCTTCTTCATTTAAATTCATGATCTTTTGTTTACTTATATTTTCTCGGCAACCAAACAGGAGAGTGAGAGTCTATTCGGAGAACGCATGTAGGAGAAAATCTATCATATAACGGAATATCATGTCATCCATATAATAATCCAATAATTTTTTGTCACACGTGTTAAAAATATTAAAAAATAACTAAAACGATAGATATTAAATCATACATATCATTTATTAATTTATTGACGATACCACGTCATTCGTGTTTCCGTTTCCGCGTGTAGTCATGGGAGAGTGGCCGAAGACTTGAAGGAACTTGGACTTCAAGTTATCGAAACGAAGTTGAGCCTCTTCCAGTTCTGATCCTTCACCGTACACTTCCTTCAGTAACGACAAAACTTCTAAAAGGCACCCTACGTGGTTTATACTGTTTTTTTCTTTTTCTTTTTAATTAAATGGTTTTTATTTTTCAATTTTTCAATTTATTATTATAATGTTAATGAAAAAATAGGGAAAATCTTGTAAGGTTTCGAGGATAGCGGCGAAGCATTCATGTAATTGGAATTTAAAATTTTCTTGCAAAAATCACTTTAAGGATCGTGATTATGACGTTGTTGATGTAAATAATATACTATTAAATTAATCTATATTAATTTTAACACGCATGTAATAAATTTTATTTATCAATATAAATAATATTTAATAATAATAAAAACATACATTGATGTGTTTATTAATTTTCTTGAGTCTCTTGAATATCGTCCTTAATTTTTCCCTTATAGCAGTGTACCAAACGTTGCATCTTTAGTTGACATACCAACACTCCTCTACGAACAAATCGTTCCCATTTTTAAGAACAAATAAAATTCATTTGATATTGAAATTTGTTTGAGAACAATTCCTCAATTGAATATATATATATATATATATATATATATTATATATATATATATATATATTTACATATATATGTAACGTTTGTCTTTTATGTGTATATATACTTTCTTGCCAACAACCATAAATTGCTTTTCTCAATTTTATATATATATATATATACTCATAGGATTTGTTTCAATTGTATCACAATACAATAAAGTCAATCTAATATCTCTCCAAATCAAATTTGGTTTGTTAAAGATTTTTTTCAAAATAAAATTATGATTCTTAAGTAAATTAGAAATCATAATTAAATAAAGAGTTCCTTATTCAATCTTAATTAGGACTCTAACTAATTTGGGTGCTAGCTCACTAAATTAAAGCTCAATATATTAAATATTAATTGGCCCAATAATTAATTAATTATTAATTAATTATTTTACTTACTTAATTTTAATTAATAATTAATTAAAATTATATTTAATATAAATATCAAATATTTATTTAAATAATTAAATTAAATTTTATATTTTGAATTTATTAATCAAATTAATATTTCTGAAATATTCCGAATATCCTATTCCAATTAGGAAACGCCAAAATAATCATTTATTAACTTTTAATAAACATCCTAGAATGAAGTGAGAAAACATATGAACCTGTTAAAATACATTTCGAACATGTCATCTCATTCCTTCCGATATTTATGTTTTTTATCGAGTCTGAGATCATGGTAAGGTCAAATCCTTATACTTGACATATCTTTAAACTTTATCTTGTGGATTTGATATCTCTAATATATCGACTGTTTTGGCCAAAGACTTATATCCATAGCATTGAGTTTCCTTGAAACATCTCTAACTTTTATTATCAAAGTTATCGGATCTCATCTTGAAGCATACGTGACTTCGTACGTCAATCGTTTAAGGTCGTCTAGTATTTATTCAAAGGACGTGGATAGTCGAATGGAGATATACTAGTGAACCAAGAGTACTGTCGCACAAGTCATCATATGATCTGAGGTCAAATGATGTAATCATGTGTAGTTAAGAAATGTCTTTTATTAATAAATAATAAACTATATTACAAACATTTTGTCTTAAACCATTACATCCATAACTGATTTTAGGGCATATACTCTAATAAATCGATCATGGATAAATTACATTTCATGATTTTTTATCGTAACAGTTATTTTGACGAATGACGGTTATTGATGAATGACTCAGATTAACGATTACCTTTTGTAACTATTAACAATTACTGTAGTAGATGTTTGAATCACATTGTAGCGGTCTTCATCCAAACATATTAGAAGCGATCATGTGCACTCAATATTGGTTATGAGCTGTCAATTGAGGTATAGAAATATTTTTAAAAAAATTTATAAATTTTTATTATTATTTTTTAATATTTTATTTTTTAGTATGTGGAATTCCTGAATAATAATTTTTTATTGGAAAGAAATTGGAGAGCGGAGACGAATGCCCTTAAGAATTAGAGTAGATTTTATTTATTGTAAAATTATGGATTATGAAATTTTATTTTTATTAATTTTATAGTATTTTTGTTATTTTAAATATTGAAGGTGTCAAATTGTTGAAGTAATTATTTGGTGCAACGGAAACACGAGTGACATGATATCACCAACAAATTAGTAAATGACATGTATGATTTAATATTCAACATTTTATTTGTTTTTTAATATTTTAGCATGTGTGACAATAAATTATTGGATAGTTATACGAATGACGTGATATTTCTATTGTATTATAGATTTTCTCTGAATTATTGGATGATGAAAATATTTGTATATAAAAATTCAAAACTCAAAATTTAACATTATTGTATTATATGTAATATAAATCATTATTTGAAAATATTTAAGTTTAAACTACGTCCAGCCCAAGTCAAGATGGACTTGGGCTTTTCAAATTGGGCCTGAACTTGGACTTAATAAAATCCAATCCAGTCCATCCAAAAGCCGACGCTACCGCCCGCCCATGCAAATTGCAAGTTTCTTCACTCATTTGAGAACCTACAAATAACAAACCAAAGCTAAAAAAAAATAAAAATAAATAAATAAATAAAATGAGAAATCAATTTCCCACTCTACTTGTAATCCTGGTGGTCCTAATCTGTTCTCCAAAGGGCAAATTGGTCCGATTTACAGAGGCAGGGAAGAGCAAAGTGCACATCACAGATGATCTAGATGACGTGGTGGATGATGAAGAAGATGATGAATGGAAGGAATGGGGCAAGCCAAAATCTTCGGGTCCCGAGGAATTCGACCCGCCAAAGCTTGATTTTGACAATTTGGATATTGCCCAGATGCAGGAAGAGATGTTGAAGCGCCAATACGGCCCTTCTTTCGGCTTCGTTAAGCTCCGATTCGGAACTCCTCGCTCCATGGTAATCCCTTTTTTATTTCGCCTTTTCTTATTTATTTATTATTATTATTATTATTCTTCATTTCTTCATAATTGGTGAAGAATGCTGAGGGTAATCAACATCTGGATCCCTGAATTTTTCATATTTCTCCCAAATGTAGCGTAGTTTGTTCATTTGTTCAAACACACCCTTGAGGGTTGGCAATCGGTCAGATCAGATAGGTATTTGTCAATCTTAATCTCGGTCCGATTGTGTGATCAGGACAAAAAAATTATCTAAAATCTCAATCAGATTTTTCAATCGGATAAAAAATCATCTCAAATATAAATTAGAATTAGTGATTCTTTAAACAATAATTCAATACATAATATGATTTGCAATGGCGGAGCCACATTAATAACGGTGGCGAAATTGCCCCCACTCAACTCAAAATTTTATTAAAATATGTTTTATAAATTAATGAAAAATCCAATTTAGATAATTTTGATTTATCTCCACCTGAAGAGTATCTATAATTTTTCATTTATGAAAATCAAATTGTGTTCCTACAAAATCAAAATTATGGCTTCATCACTTATTTATGAAGAAAAATTATCCCGAATCTCAATTTTTTTTTTCAAAAAAATTCAATCAAGATTCGGGATTTTTTACATTTTGAAATTAACAAAAGTACCTTTGTAAAGTGTGATACTGGATTTTGGGCCTCTTAAGAATATCGCAAGAATAATGAGCTTAATTGGATGTTGATTTGTTTTTACATTTGAGTGTATTATAAAGTGTAAAGTGTAATTACGTGGAAATTAAGGGATTTTCTTGTGCTAATTTTTAGAACGAGGTAGCTGAGATTTCTAAGAAATGGTCAAAAGTTCTTAAAACTGGATCCATTGAAGTGAAGTTTATGCCCGTTGATTATGTCACAATCATGTTCACCCTGCAAAGAGGCCAAGATGTTTTGGAGGTAAAGTTATTTCAGATTTGGCTAATTAACTTTTAAATCTTTTAAATTGCTATTTCATTTCCTTATTGTTCATCAAACCCAGTTGAGGGAGTTTTTGTTGAACCAACCGGAGGCGTATGAGATCAAGATAGGGGACCAAGCTTATCGAAGACCCGGAGATCCTCCTCTAGAAGCAGTTATTGAGAAGCTACAAAAAGAAAGGAACAAAGAAGACGACGAAGAAGAAGAAGAAGATGATGATGATGCTAGTGTCGCGAAGGAAGATCTCTAGTTGATGAGAAATTTATCGGAATTTAGTTCTAATGTTGGTGTCTCATATGGTAGCTGCATTCATTGTCACTGATTCTCTTAGCTATGTAACTTTCTTAATGATGCACTCTAGATAAAGGAATTTAAACATGACGAGTCTCATCTTATTCTCTAGTGTATCCTATACTAATAACAACTGAAAAATACTCTGGTTCCTTAATTTAATTGTACTAAAATAAAAGTATGATGTTTGCATCTATTGAAGAATTGTGTAATCTTTGAATAAATAATGCAGCGAAAGATTATTTCAGCTTACTACTGAATTCCACGAGCTGAAGAAGCTGAATCCTAGGGATGCTTGCTGCTTCCTCTCTCTCTTTCTGAGTGTTGTAGCCCCAGTCACCTGTTCCAACTGATCCGCTTTAGCAACCAAAGCTAAAGAAGACAAGACAAAGGGGCAAGCATATTAAAGAACATTACCCAGATACAAATTCCATCCATCTAACTCATGCTCTTTAATCACATTCTTTAAGGTTGCAAGCCGATCTTCCACAAAGCTGATCAGAATTTAGCAGAGCTAGTTTCAGTTTTCATATAACTTTAACAAAGAAGGAAGTTAAAACTGAAATAATAGAGGCTAGATTGCCTGAAGTGGAAAAAAAAAACAATTATAACTAAACAATTTCATCCATTGATTGTAATTAACTATATTACTTAAATTTCTAATTTGTAATGCATCACAGTAACTTACTGCAGTATCAGCCCCTGGTTTTCCGGTTTCTTCTGAAGTTGCTTCAACACTTCCACCTTAGGACTGCAAGTAGTAATCTCAATCAAGGAGAAAATCCTTTTAGTGGGAGCAGCCACAAGCAATGGTGTCAAAGAACCAGCCACAAAATTTTTCCGCATAGATAATATATACTGACCCAGTTCCCAGACCATAAATTCTGTCAGGTGGTATTGTCACTCCTGCAAGCTCCCGCAGTAAAGCTTCTGCAAATCGGCTCTGAATTGGGAGAAAGAAAAGATAATTTATTGGTAGAATAGAAAACTATAAGACGATTACTTTCAGATCAGTCTCTTCAAACCTGCTTTGTGGTGACTATATATATCCTTGAGCTTGCAAATTTAAGAGCTTCAGGGACACCTGGGTATAATCTGCAGGAGAAACATCTGCTTCTCAAACCCTATTCATGTTTATGGATCACTACTACAAACTTCAGTAAAATAAACACTAAAATATATCAGAAATCGGATAAATAGACATAGAGGCACTCCAATGAGCTCTAAAATATGCCAATGACAAATTAATTTATGTATGAACTGGACATTAAAGCTTTGTAAAAAAATGAGGATCCATATTGTTGTTCAAATCACATATGTGGAAAGGGAACTGGCCATCAAATGATAGAGGCATGCATACATAAAGACTAATATTATGCCAAAGAAACATCCACTCAAGCCCCATAAGCTGTCTTATGCTGCTACGCAAAGGGATGCCACTTGAAATTTCAAGATTCATGCATTTCTTCGAGGCACACTGAAGAAGAAAATTAGTTTAAACTCACGTTGCAAATCATGAGGACTTGATTGGCCCGTATAACCAGTAATTAGGTTTTGAGAGTTAAGTGATCGCAGGAAAAGCATTACTGATTGCTGAGAAAAAGATGAAGGAAGACGTGGCCCTTTTCTCTTTTTTCATCAAAGTTTCATTCATCATTTGCAAAATAGGAGTACGACTTGTTCAGTGCCATCTCAAAAAACACATTCAAAATACCTATTTGCACCAATCCAAGTAGTCAAGTCCCGATCCATCCATTCATCTCTGACCTTCCCAAAAAGATCAACTAGATCATCTCTATTCTCACTCCATTCTTCCATAATGACAGGTTTTATCTTAGACCAGTTCTCCAATATCCCTTCCACTGTGAGTCCCTCCGAAACCTTGCAAATCAAATCAGTCATCAATTTCCTATCAAACCATCCGAAGCTAAGCAAAATAATATATGATCAATATCATTCTAAAGAAAGAACAAAGTTGAAACTATAACATTTCTTCTATCCATTTGATATTCCATCAAATATATACCCACCGAGGATTTGCGGATAGATGGGGTTCTCATCTCAAGTAGCAACCTCACCAGTAACAAATTTTCATATCCTGTTTCCACCACCGGTCGGACCTGCAATAATATAATAAGGCACTAATTAACTTCAACGGAGCCTTCTTCCAACCAATTCCCCACTCTCAAATATAAAATACCTACCAAGGAAACAAAGCCTATGCTTTCTATTAGTAAATATTTTTCTTTTAATTTCATTTATCATCTAATTACATAGAAGGTTGTGCTTCAAACGATGATCGAGCGTTAACTTGGAAACAATCTATTTGTGAAAAAACATGGGTAAAGTTACGTAACCAGGACCTTCCTCCTGGTGAGCAGAAGAATTTCCATTCACCGAGGAGTTCGTAAAGCTCTACATGAATGATGAATCAAGCTTATTTGTGAGTTGTCCCTGTGGATTCTACATGACGGTCATTTCTATTAAAGACCAAACTTCATTTGAGGATGACCCGTCACACAAGGGACTACCTCAACAGGGCTTAAAAGCTATTTCCGGATGGAAACTAGCCCTCCCCACTTACAAAAAGTGGCGAGGGCCGATTCTTTATGCACTGGGTACAATTTTTTTTTCCATTAATTGTCTAATTAATAATTATCCTTGCACACAATTTCCATATCACCGAATTAATTTCATATTACTCAACTATTAGTAGGGTTTGATAGCGTACTCTACAACTTCAGTTAATATAACAAAATTGAAATTTGTAAAACAAAATAAAGCACAAGCAATAAGAGCTTACTCTGTACATTTGATCAACAATCCAATCCTCGATGACGGAATCCACACTGTCGAATAATCCTGGCCATCTCACTTTGGCTGCCTATTATATGACGCAAAAAATGAAAAAAAAATGATTAATCAAATAAAAATTAAATTAAATTAATTTTTCCAAAACGGACCTTGACGGCGGAGAGAGAGCTCTCGCCGCAGCTGTCACAGAGAACTCCGTCAAAGTCCAAGGCGTATAAATCCCCCATTTCTCCTTTTCAATACTTTTTGCGCTTTGAAAATTCTACTCTTTTTCAAGATAAATGATTCTTTAGTCCCCGCCACCCAGCCTTCATTTTGTTTTTGTTTTCTTTTTTCTACTTCTTCCCGTGATACTGGTACGGTTCTGCTAACTTTTGCCAATGAAAGAGCGCCACGTTCGAAATGAAATTGGATTGTTAATTTACTTTCCAATGGAAGAGTGCCACGTCACATATTTTGATTTTCTGATAGTTTTTTCAACCATGTAGAACGACACAGATAAAAATTTGAATTTTTTTGATTATTTGAATTTTTTTTTATTCTTAGATTGTGTCATTTGTGTGTACACAAATAATTATTTTGTTTTTTTAATTCATAATCTATATTTCTCGAACTTTCCTAACTCTAAGGTGGACCTTAATCCAATGTTCACTTCATTCATTAATGTGAGTGATAAGTGGTGAATATATATATATATATATATATATATTAACCACTCTTTGAATGAGATATTTTGAGGCTTCAATAGAGATTTATGAATATTTTAATGTGTTTCTTGAATTTTTGCATGTTTGGACTCCATTAGTCATGTTGGGAATGAAACAAGGATAAACGAAGCCGTTCGGAGAAGAATATGAGAAATACTCATTGGCTCAGTAGCCAGAGTATCATTGGTTTGCCAATGGTGGCCTGATGTTGAAATAAATTTTAATACCATTGATGCGCCAATCACATTCTTATTGGCGCGCCAATGGGAAGCAGAAAAATAATAGAGTTATTGACTCTCATTGGTGTGACAATGAGCTCATCATTGGCGCGCCAATGAACTTGTTTTACGCAAAATTGGAAATTCCTTATATACAAAAAAAATATCTCCAATGTAAAGTCTAGTTCGCCCATAACCTAACATATTTGACTTTTGAAACCATAAAGTAATGAAAAACACTCATAGAAAGTCAGAGCATACAATATCCAATTCACCAAGCTGAAGATTGAAGTAGAGATTCTCACAACAAATTTTTCTTCTCTTTTAATCTTTATAGTTATAATGTGTTTCTACTTTGTAACAATAAATTATTAGAGTTTATTGAATATGTTTAGTAACTAATTCGTTAATATAAAGTTGTAATGGAACTTTGCATATATAATTAATTTATTGCATCTTTAATTATCTTAAGGATTGTTATTGGATTAATTATCATTATCTATGCTAAATCCTTTTTTTTTGTTACTTGATCACTAATATGATAGTTGTGGTAAACCCTAATAAACTTGAAAAATAGAGTTTTGGTTTAGCCTTATGAATTAATAATGCGTGATTATATTCATATAATCGATTTCCGTATATGATGTAAATATACATATAAGACATGCGTAACCATATTTAAAACTTGATCGTAATAAATTTGGCTTAAATTAATTTTCATAAGAATATAGGTAATTGAACTAAGTTAGGTGTTTGTACTTGACAATTGGGATAGACTCGTTGATAACATCGTGTTATATGTTAATAATCCATAACAATCACTCAATTGTAGGAAAAGTACATACCATTTTAACACGTCTGGTGAAATTACAACCCTAAATTATTCATCGCATAGAGTATTTTTAAAAGTTATAATTTCAGTTTTTAATTTACTTTAATTTAAATTAATGTAAAATATAAATCTCTTAATCAATTACTTAGGTTTAAGTATAAAAATATAATTTTAGTATTCATTAGGATTAATAATAAGTTCATGTGAGATCGATATTACTATATTACATGTTTGGACTCCATTAGTCATGTTGGGAATGAAACAAGAACAAATAGAAGCCGTTCGGAGAAGAATATGAGAAATACTCATTGGCTCAGTAACTAAAGCATCATTGGTTTGCCAATGATGACCTGATGGTGAAATGAATTTTAATATCATTGATGCGCCAATCATATTCCTATTGGCAAGCCAATGGGAAGCAAAAAAATAAGAGAGTTATTAACTCTCATTGGTGTGACAATGAGCTCATCATTGGCGCGCAATGAACTTGTTTTATGAAAAATTGGAAATTCCGTGTGTACAAAAAAATATCTCCAATATGTCATATTTAAAGTCTAGTTCGTCCATAACCTAAGAGATTTGACTTTTGAAACCATAAAGTAAGGAAAAGCACTCATTGAAAGTCAGAGCATACCAAATCCAATTCACCAAGCTGAAGATTGAAGTAGAGATTCTCACAATAGGTTTTTTTTTTCTCTTTTAATCTTTCTAGTTATAATGTGTTCCTATTTTGTAATAATAAATTATTCGAGTTTATTGAATATGTTTAGTAACTAATTCATTAATATAGAGTTGTAATGGAACTTTGCATATATAATTAATTATTGCATCTTTAATTATCTTAGGGATTGTTATTGGATTAATTATCATTCTCTATGTTGAATCCTTTTTATTACTAGATCACTAATAGGATAGTCGTGGTAAACCCTAATAAACTTGAAAATAGAGTTTTGGTTTAGCCGTATGAATTAATAATACGTGATTGTATTCATATAATTGATTTGTAATGATATAAATATACTATAAGACATGCATAGCCATATTTAAAACTTGATCGTAATAAGTTTGACTTCAATTAATTATCATAAGAATATAGATAATTGAACTAAGTTAGGTATTTGTACTTGACAATTGGAATAGACTCGTTGATAACATCGTGTTCTATGTTAATAATCCATAACAGTCACTCAATTGTATGAAAAATACATATCATTTTAACATGTTTGGCAGAATTACAACCCTAAGTTCTTCATTACATAGAGTATTCTTAAAATTTATAATTTCAGTTTTTAATTTACTTTAATTTAAATTAATCTAACTACTAGATCGTGGGATCAACTGCAACGCGTGATAGTCGTCCTGACTGATTTTCCTTTGTCGTCCTAATTGTAAATCTTCCTGTTGTGTGGTACCTGTTCGCCCTAATTGATTTTCGTCCCTTATCGACTCGTTCGTCCTAGGGCGATTTTTTTTGTCAACAGTTATCCCCCAAATTTACCTTGATTGAATTGGGAAGTGAAATCGAGGTGGATTTTTCAATATGGGTAAAGTTATAGCGGTATCTATTGGTCGTATACTGGCATCGGCCTGCAGGTCTTCGCTCTATTGTCCCTTGTGCGTCTTACGGGCCGTCCTTTACGTTCCCTATGTGAGTCCATCATTTCTTCAATAAATGCGCGACCTTCCCAACACGTTTCATCATGGCGCCTATTAATGAGCCATTTTTCGCGTCATTTCGACATCACGTCACATGTCACCCTTATCATTTACATCGAATCGTGTCACAACACTTGTCTAGGGCGACTCTTCATTCTTTTCATTTTCCCGCTCTTTCCTTCATTCGTCGATTTGGGTTGCGACATTTGTCCTAGAGCGAGCTTTTCACCTTTGTTATATAAGGGCTTGGCATGTTCTTGTCCTCACTTTACTTTCTACTTCCTCTCTAGTAAAACCTTCCACATTTTTACCTTCAATTTCTCTAATGGCTTCATCTTCTTCCGCTTCGAAAAAGGCTACCTCGACTTTCAGTGATTACCAAGCCGCATTAGGTGACTCTTCTGTTGATGTATTTGGAATCCACACCCTTAACGAAAACTACGGTCAGTGTTCATTGGGCCCTATCTTTGTTGATGACAACGCCATTGCTACGGCTCATCTGGCTCAACTGTTTCCCTCTGTTTCCAACATTCCTTTCTCAGAACCTTTGAATGTATCCTCTCTTGCCCAATCCAATCCCATCCGTACTTGGCCAAAACCTGACCCTTCGTTTGAGACCTGGTTCAAACGGATGAAGTTGCACGCAGAGACTCATACCTTTTTCGAGGACACCAGCATGCTTTCTCTCATAGAACTCTCTCTGATCTTACCTCATTTTGACCGAAATATGTTCCCCACTTCGTTGTTTTTTCGGTCTTCGGATTATAACATCTTTCTCTTTCTCTCTGGTCCCTTCACCGACTACTCGTGACCTCAGTGCCTTGACCAACGGTCGTCGCTTGGACTTGGCTTCCTTCTTGTTGGCCGATATTTACCGAGGCTTGGTTGTTTCAAAAACAGCTTCGGTTAGGGGTTTCACTGATCGCCTCTGGCCCTTTTTGGATCGTCCAACTTTGGCTTAGAGCCTATTTCCCGGTCTTTGGTTCTATTGAGTCAAATCGTTCGTATCATTGTACTAGTCTTATGTTCGCCTAATCTGGGCCAACTTCCCTTCTTACACGCACTATTTTTGGGCCAACTTTGGCAAGGGTTTCGCGTCACAATGCGCACCATCTATTGGTGCCTATAAATTCAGGCCGATTTTCTGATTTCAAATAAACATTCCTCTCTTAATTCTATGATAATAATAAGGAGTTTGTATATAGTTTGTTTAATTTCAGTTCTGTAATTAATTTTATTTACTTTTGTAATAGTAATATACTTGCTTTACTTTTTCAGTTTTTACTATTCAACAATGATGATGTAACTTCCCCCTGCTAGGGTGAAAGATAAAGCTTTTATTATTTCTATTTAGATTAATCTCCCTTAATTATAATATAACAACTATTTAAAACCTGACTTAATGAGGATACCGCTATATTGGCTGGTTGGTAATTGATATTAAATTGGTTTTAACCTGACTAAGCATGGATACCGCCTGATTGGTCGGTTGGTAATTAATCATAATTTGACTTAATCAGGTTACCGCTTATATGGCTGGTTGATAATATCACACAAGTTAATATATTATATTAAGGTAGATATTTAATAGTAGTAATAAAAATAGATCTTTTAACCCTACCATTTTCTTTTATTGTACTTTTACCTTTTTTAATTTTCAACATTTACTTTTTAGCACTTTAATTTATGTCTTTTATTTTTAAGCTTTTACTAGTTGTAAATATGTGTTGTAACTAAGCCTGTTATTTGGGGTTGTGATTGTATGGGCCAAATTTGGTCCAGGGGTAGTTTCGTTATTTTGCTTTGGGCCCAGTACTGGACATACCCCAGAAGTCTCATAATTAAACCCCAAAGACATAATGTAAGCCCAATTCCAATGAATACCGACACCCATAACTGAATAGCCATACAAACGGCCAACCCATGTAACGCCCAAGCTATCGAAACATCACATAATAATTCATCTGAACCAGCATACAACGGGCAAATAGTAGCATTAAAACTCCAGATAAAGAGATTCCAACGGACAAAATAATTAAAGGCGCACGTTACTGGGAAGAGGTATAAAATGGAGACAAGGCTCCAGAAGAAGGCACTCTTTTTGGACCTCTAGCTCTCATACTCCCAACTTGGTATTACTCTCCATAGCTCCCAGCATTTCCCACTCACTGCCCTCACGGCAGCCTATAAGAATCAAGGTAAGAATCAAGGTAACATCCGACCTTGTCTCTCCCTCGACAGCATCTTTTATACCCCATCACTAACTTGGGAGTCGAAGTGCCTACGGCATCCACCACACCTGTGGGTAGTCCTTCTCCGTTCATCCTACTCTCATTTGTTTTGCAGGATCGCCAGTGCCCCCTCACGAAATCTCAATTGTAGGCCTCGGTGAAAATCAGCATCTACAGTTTGGCGCCCACCGTGGGGCCCTAGCGATTCACAGCAAACCGGAGTTCCAGTCATAAAAACGAGTTTCCGAAGCATAAACATGGCATCAAGCGGCGAGCCGACATACTCAATGACCAACCAGTTGGCCCTTCTTCAAGAACGTTTGCGCATACTTGAAGAAGAAAATCTAACCGTAAAGGCCACTAATTGCGACCTTCAAAGGCAGCTGGAGCGACTCACCACCCCTCGCGGTCAATTGGGATCGGTGAATCCCTCAGAAACTCCGGATCGTCGACAGGACCAAGCGGGAGATCTAGAGCTGGGACGAGAGGGAGGTTCCCGACAAGAATACCAACCTACAGGCCGCGGTAGCATTCATAAAAACGAGTTTCCGAAGCATAAACATGGCATCAAGCGGCGAGCCGACATACTCAATGACCAACCAGTTGGCCCTTCTTCAAGAACGTTTGCGCATACTTGAAGAAGAAAATCTAACCGTAAAGGCCACTAATTGCGACCTTCAAAGGCAGCTGGAGCGACTCACCACCCCTCGCGGTCAATTGGGATCGGTGAATCCCTCAGAAACTCCGGATCGTCGACAGGACCAAGCGGGAGATCCAGAGCTGGGACGAGAGGGAGGTTCCCGACAAGAATACCAACCTACAGGCCGCGGTAGCATTCATCGAAGTCTCCCAGCCGACGTACTGACGACTGCGACCATGCGTCAAGAAATGGAAGAATTCAAGGAGGCCATCCTGGCGAGTATACCAGGGGTCAAGTTACCAATGAGAAAGAGCAGGTCTGAGGCTTTGGCCGATACTCCATTCGACGAAAGGATCAATTCCGTTGAACTTCCCAGGAAGTTTAGCCCCCCGGAGATGAAGTTATATGACGGATCAACCGACCCCGACGATCATATAATCCACTACAAGTACAAGATGATGTCCATAAGCCTCACCCCCATCAGAGAGAAGCGGGTTTATGTCGAGGTTTTGGGGAAACCTTAGCCGGTCCAGCCCTCACCTGGTTTATAAACCTGCCATTTGGGTCGATTGGATCCTATAAGGAACTGGCGGACAAATTTGTTGCGCACTTTGCTAGTTCATGCAAGTTCGAGAAAACGTCGGACGACCTCAACTTGATCCAACAACGGAAGGGAGAATCCATTCGAAGCTACGTCTCACGATTCAACAAAGAAAGAATAGCTATCCCAAACCTCCACCAGCCGACAGCAGTAGAAGCGTTCAGGAATGGCTTGCAAGCAGACAGTAGCCTTTATAAGAAATTGACGAAAAATCGGTGCTACACAATGGACGAGGCTTGACGAGAGCCCGAACGGAGATCATATGGGAAGAAGATAGGAGAAACACGTGTAGCGAAAGATCCCCTAAAGTTCGAGAAAGGGGAGTGGGTCCTTCCAAGCTACTAAAGGAGACGTTCAAAGGAAGCATGTGATCCTCCGACCGAAGACCTTTCCGTCAGAAGGATCCCCGACCCTACGATAGGGCGCCCAACCGCAGGCCTATTATCCTCGACAGAAGGGAATGGTCCTCAAGCGACACCTCGCGGCTCCCAGACTACAACTTCACAGTCTCGCCGGGGGAACTTGTCTCAGTCCTTAGGAAGATGTGAAGTGATGTCAAGTGGCTTCCACGGTCAAGGGACAATTCGGGGAAGAAAGATACTAGCAGGTGGTGTGAGTTCCACCGAGATTACGGCCACACGACGGCTGACTGCATCGCTCTGAGGCTGGAAGTCCTAGAGCTACTAAATAAAGGGCATTTGAGAGACTTGCTGACCGAAAAGGGAAAAACTACCTTGGCACGAATGGAGGATCGAGTGGAGGCTTCAGTGCCGCCTCCGATCAACAGCACCATCAATGTCATTTCCAGCGGTTCGGAAGTAAGTGGAGTTTCCTATTCGGCGGCGAAGCGACAAACAATGATGGTTGGCTCTGTCCTCCTGGACCACGAGCGAACTGTTTCGGGGAATCACACCAGCTTGGTAATTGAATTTTCAGATGACCAATTGTCTAGCCATGTCAATCCTCATCATGATGCCTTGGTGATATCCCTTCAAGTGGCCAACTTTATGGTCAAGAGGGTATTGGTCGACACCGGGTCATCCGCCAATATTATCTTTTGGACAGCACTCAATGATATAGGAGGAGGATCAGAGAAAATGAGTCGACGGTCTACTACTTTGATTGGTTTCAGTGGGGAGCAAAAGTTCACCATGAGCGAGATTTGCCTCCCAGTGTATGCAGGAGGAGTGAACAAGATGGTTACGTTCTTGGTCCTAGATTGTGTTGGACAAAATGACCCATAGCGTCACTATTTGCACAGATCATTGTGTTATTGTAGCAAATTAACTATGTGACAAGGAAATTGCACTCTCATCATTTGTGATTAGATCACCATAGATATATAAATGAAGAGAGGTCCCTATGATTAGTTCCTGGACTGAGAATGATATGAGACAGTATCAGTCCCCGAAGTTTAATCATTAAATATCCATAGCCGGAGTATTATCGAGACTGGACATCGATAATGCGGAATAGGCTAGTATTGCACTTGTGTGCGTTGTGAGGGCACAACGGCATAGTTCTCATATATATAAGTATCGGATACTTATGCAAGTGCGATAGGAGGTCGTGTTTCACCGATGGTACGGGAAACAGCTTCGCTCTGGATAGACCCATCAGAATCCCATTGGTATTATGACTATGTGTCTATGGGAGGCCGAAATCAAGGTAGGTGTGTATAGTCTTAACCTGAGACTTACATCGCTAATACTTGCGATAATCGGTAGACTTTGGTCTTGGTGGTACATGGCTTTAACCGGTTCTGCGTACACCACTTCTGGGTTTATCAGAGAGTCGTAGTGTATTGGGTGTGATGTCAAGACGGAAGTATCACTCCAGTAATAGTGGAGATGATGTCACGCAGGATACGGTATTAGTGCTCTTAAGTGCTGGCCGGCCATCGGGATATTATGACAAGGTCATGTATATCCGATTATAGAGACTAGTTACCAGACATCCGACATGTGCTTCGGACGGGGCAGACATATCCAGCCCCAGCCTTAGCACGTGACTATCCGATACTGGGCTGATATACGCAATACTACGGTATACTACGCTTGATACAGATCTATATATTCCTGTAAGATTATTTCTGGAGAATTGGGTAGGCATGGCGCTTTGCTAAAAGTCAACCTTGTCTTGTAAATCGGTATAAACGTAGTACGAGGTACTTACGTGTTCGGATAGTCCGACGACCGTATTTACTGCCAACATATCCGGAGATCTCATGGGTCGCTTCCCAAAGATTCACCGATGATGTATGACTCGCACTATGATTAATCTGGGATTAATTAGTAAAGAGAGAAGATTAATTTCTAGAGAGAGAAAATTAATCTGGGATTAATTACAGAGATATTTTATTTCGGATAAAGTATCGTTAAAGAGAGAGAACGATTAATTTGGAATTAATCGATAAAATAATATATTCGATATATTATACGAAATTGGATTTCGACGCGGAATTAAAATTAGATTTTAATTCGGGCGAACGAATTAATTTAGAATTAATTCATTAGCGATGTGAATAGTGATTTTGCTATGCGTAATCATTTAATTACGACGTGACGGAAATTTCGTTAATTTAGAATTAGCGAACCCGAGCCCGGGATTATTTGTGAGCACATTCATATTTCGAATTCGAGTGCGGCACGCAAGTCAAATCGAGTGTCAAATCGCAAGTCACATCAAGCGTCAAATCAAATGTCACCTTGAGTGATGTGACAAGTTGTCACTTGATTTGAGTGATTGATGTGGTAGTTGAAAAGCTTTAAATGCTCTTTTGCTTTTTGACTTTTGTTTTTGGTAAATGTAAATGCTTTTGTATTTGATTTTATTTTTGGAAAATAAAATAAATATATAAGTAAAAACCATTTACCTTTTCTCTCTCCATTCACGGTTTTGGAGGAAACCCTTTTCCCTCTTCTTTCTCTCTTCCATTCTCTCGGCTTTGAGCCAAATCTCTCCCAAAAATTCTGGTTAGACCGAATTTGAAGAAGAAGGAGAAGTGCTAGCACACCTTGGGTTATATTATGGTGATAGGGAAACGAATTTATGAGCTTGGAATTCCTTTTGAACCTTGAAGCTTTGAGCTTCCATGGTGTTCATCAATGGCCGAATCATGGAGGGAGCAAACCAGTCAAAACCGAGCAGCCCACTGCCTTGGAGAGCTGTTGCCGTGAGCTTGGAGGGAGGCAAAAACGCAACTTGTTCTTCACATCTCAAACCGTTCAATATGAGTAATGTTTCCGCCTTATTCCTTTGATGTATTCATACGTTTTTTATGCTTGATTTCATGATCTTGGGACCTATATTAGAAACTCAACAGATGGCCCGTCAGCTTACAACGTAATAGTGGGACGGCCATGGATTTATGATATGAGAGCAGTTTCTTCCACGTACCACCAAGTGCTGAAATTTCCAACTGAATGGGGAGTTCAGGAGATTAAAGGGGATCAACTTGCTTCGAGGACGTGCTACCAGACGACCCTGAAGCCCAAAACTCAATTGGCGTAGCAATTACAGAAGGAGTCTCGTCGAAGGGGTGTTGATGAACCTAAGGTAGAGGAACTCGACGAAATCCAAATTCATCCACAATTCCCAGACCATAAGACCCGTATCGGGGCTGACCTGGAACCGTTACAACGAGCAAAGTTGGTAGATTTCCTCCAGAAGCATCACGACTGTTTTGCTTGGTCGCATGAAGATATGACAGGTATTGACCCGGAGTTGATAACGCATGAATTGCACGTAGATCCATCCTACCCACCCGTCAAGCAGAAGAGAAGGAAGTTCGCCCTAGAAAGGAACCGGGTGATTGATGAAGAAGTATAAAAGCTATTGGATAATGGAGCAGTAAGAGAGGTGCAATACCCGGAGTGGCTAGCAAACGTCGTGGTCGTGCGAAAGAAGAATGGGAAATGGCGAGTTTGTATCGACTTCACCGACTTGAATAAAACGTGTCCGAAAGATTCATTTCCCCTACCACACATAGACTCGCTAGTCGACGCGACAGCCGGGCATGATCTTTTGAGTTTCATGGATGCTTACTCCGGCTACAATCAGGTTTTGATGCATCCGAATGATCAAGAAAAAACGGCTTTCATCACCAATAGGGGGATCTACTGCTACAAAGTGATGCCGCTTGGGTTGAAGAATGCAGGTGCTACCTACCAGCGACTTGTACACAGAATCTTCAGCCGACAGATTGGGACGACCATGGAGGTTTATATCGATGACTTGCTGGTGAAATCCCTGCAAGCCGACCAGCACTTAAAACATCTTGAGGAAGCCTTTGGGGTAATGAAGAAGTATGGAATGAAGCTTAACCCGACCAAGTGTGCTTTCAGAGTAGCTTCGGGAAAATTCTTGGGGTATCTGGTCACGCGGTGAGGGATTGAAGCCAATCCGGATCAGATAAAGTCAATCCTCAATATTCCGTCTCCGTCGAATCAAAAAGAGGTCATGCGGCTCGCAGGGCGGATTGCGGCTCTCAACAGGTTCATCTCTAAGTCGACCGACAAGAGTTTTCTATTCTTCGCTACTCTTGGAAAGTCGAAGAAATTCGAATGGACTCAAGACTGCGAAGAGTCCCTAACCAGACTGAAGGATACCTGAACACGCCACCACTTTTATCAAAACCAGTCCACGGAGAAAGGTTGTATGTGTATCTTGGGGTTTCGCCTCAAGCAGTTAGCGCAGTACTAGTTAAGGAAGTTTATGGTTCACAACATCCAGTCTACTACGTGAGTAGAGCCCTGCTAAACACGGAGACGCGATACACCCAAATAGAACGACTGGTCTTAGCCTTGGTCATGGCAGCGCGGAAACTCCGCCCTTATTTCCAGGGCCACCCTATCACTGTCTACTCCACTTATCCTTTACGGAGTATCCTTCATAAGCCTGAGCTGTCTGGGAGATTGACCAAATGGGCTGTTGAACTCGGGGAATATGACATCACATATCAACCGCGAGTGGCTTTCAAGTCCCAAGCGCTCGCAGACTTCGTGGCGGATTTCAGTCCTTGTGTACAAGTAGAGAGAGAGAGTGAATTACTTACTGTTGACTCAGCTGCGGTATGGAAATTAGCGGTGGATGGGTCGCCTAGCAGTTGAGGCTCTGGCCTAGGGGTAGCAATCACCACACCTGAAGGGGACTTAATTCAACAAGCTTTCAAGTGTGGCTTCCAGGCTACGAACAACGAAGCTGAGTATGAAGCACTGATAGCCGGATTAGAATTGCTAAAGGAATTGGGGGCAAGGAGAGTGGATGCGACGTCCGATTCACAACTTATTGTGAACCAACTTCAAGGAACCTACCACGCCAGATGGGCCCAAATGGCCGCATATTTATCCAAGGTAAAAGAGGTCCAAGCGGCTTTTGAAACCTTCGAAATCTCACAAATCCTAAGGAACCAGAACACCCATGCAGACGCTTTGGCAACACTCGGGTCAACTCTACAGGAAGGAAAGATCCAAACCATCCCCGTGCCGTATCTCCAATGGCCAGCCATAGTAAGGATTGAAGCGAGGGCCATATCCCATCTCACGGAAACCCAGTCGTGGATGACTCCCTTGGTCGAGTATTTGAATACAGGAACACTACCCCCAGACAAAACTGTCGCCCGAAGAGTAAAGCAACAGGCTGCGAGGTTCGTACTAAACGACAATCAACTCTTGAGGAGATCAGTTGGTGGGCCATACCTCAAATGCCTTACACCTGAAGAGGCTCAGTACGTTTTGGCCGAACTGCATGAGGGGCAGTGTGGGAATCACTCGGGAGGAAGAAGCCTCACGTGTCGAGCCCACACAACTGGGTATTATTGGCCGACAATGCGAGCCGACGCGGCGTCTTATGCTAGAAATTGTGAAAAATGCAAAAGGTTCGCACCAACCTCCAGATTGCCTCCCGAAAGACTCAACCCTACCCTGGCTCCCTGGCCATTCATGAAATGGGGAATGGATATTGTTGGAAGCTATCGGTCGCCCCTGGACAAAGAGTCTACATGCTCGTCTTAACTGATTGCTACTCTAAATGGATAGAAGCAGAGGCCTTTTCCAGAGTAAGAGACCGAGAGGTACATGGATTCGTATGGAAGAACATTATCTGTCGTTTCGGTATTCTGAGGGAGATAGTCATGGATAATGGGTCTCAATTCATCATTCATCGTTTCCGGGATTTTTGCAAGACATGGGGGATCAGACTCAGCTTCTCCACCCCCACGATATCCACAAGCGAACGGACAAGCTGAATCCTCTAATAAAACGCCGTTGAACACACTGAAGAAAAGGTTGGAGAAGGCGAAATGAGCATGGGCAGATGAACTCCCGGGTGTGTTATGGGCGTATCGGACGACAGTCAGGTCATCAACTGGAGAAACACCATTCTCCATGACCTTCGGCACAGAAGCCGCCATCCCAACCGACATAGGGATACCATCACCTCGATATCAGTGGGTCAATGAAGGAACAAACCAGCAGCTTATGACTGAAGCGCTCGACACCATTGAAGAATTAAGGAGAATGCATCGGTAAGACTTGCAGCCAGCCGACAGAAGATGTGCAAATATTTTAACAAGAACGTGAGATACAGAACCTTCAAGGAAGGTGATTGGGTCTTCGACGAGTCTTCCAGAATACGAAGGAAGTTAATGACGGAAAGCTGGGTCCCACTTGGGAAGGCCATACGTTATCAAAAAAGTGGTGGGTCACGGAGCCTACAGATTGGAAAAGGAGGATGGAAGCCGAGTCCTGAATAGCTGAAATGCCTTCCATCTCAAGAAGTTTCACCGATGATATCGAGACGTCACTATCTCCTTATAGGAATAAGCGATTCAACTCGCTGTTGTTTGATGTTAGCTTAATACTCATTCCAATTTGTTACTTAAGCAATTTTGAAATAATAATAACATGTTCTCTTTTCCTTAACTCTGATAGAAGCAGAAAATCAATGCGACTCGAGAGACAACCATATAAAAAAACTAATGGCCAACAACAACTGAAAGTTTCATTCGTAAATCAAAATATTAGTTTTTATACAAGGTTTGGAGTACGACAACATTCCAAGCGGAAGTGCGTTACAAAAAGAGGATCTACTCCAGATCAATCTTCTGGCCTTTCGGCAGGCCTGGCTGCATCGTCTGGATTTACAGGGTGGCCAATCTCCACGATATCAACCATCTCAGCCTCCCCACCAATCGGTCTTTCAGTCGCCTCCTTGGAACCTACTTCCTGGCCCCCATCAACTTCGGTTTCCTCTACTGATAAGAAGAGTCCGGCCTCCAATCTTTCCCCCAGCGTGATCCATTTCTTGGGGTTCCATGAACTATGCTCCCCCGATAAGTACTCCTTCATCAGCTGGCTCCTGTCTTTTATTATGGCTTCCATCGCCACTCCCTCCAGTCGATCCAGCAGTTCAATCTTTTGATTTTCCAACTCCGTAATGCTTCCTTTCGCCACTTCCAACTCGGAGGTCGTCGCTTCCAACTTAGCTTTCGAGGCCGCGGCTTCGCTCTCGGCTTCAAGCATCATTCTCCTGGATTCTTCGGAAGCAGTCTTGGCTTCAGCCAAATCCTTTCTGAGGGCCGCGTTCGACTTCTCTAGATTCCTGGCTTTCCTCAGACTCGCTTCGACGTATCTCTGTTGAAAGATAGCGTATTCCAGAGTCTGGCATATTCCAATAAGCTGAGTTAGCAAACTGTCCCATTATAAAGTATGTGAATACAAAAGGATTCATACCTCATAGTTTCTTACGACAGCCTTATTCGCGGACTCCAACGGCCTCAGAGTTAACATCCGGCTTTCGTCTTCTTCTAGGAGTAGCCAGTCGGCAAACTGCGATAGACTGGAGGGATCCGACATGACGGTTATGCTCCTAGGGATCCTGATTACAACATTTTCTGGGTCCTCTTCAATGTCAGGCAGCTGCTTCCTCTTCTTTGCAGATTGGCCGGACCCAGTCGACGCCTTGAGAGCCGCCTCGGAAGCCATTATGGCATGACCCTCTTTTCTTGAAGGCTGGGACTCGATGACATGCTCAATTTCCTTCCCTCCAGCCCTCTTCTTCTTCCTACGCTCCAGCATCTCTTCAACTTATGGGAGTTTGAATTGACTCATCCTCTCAACTGCGCACAAAATTTCCTCCGAGGTTAGAATCCACAAAAACAAACTCCCTCCGTGGACGACCCGATTCGCCCAGATGATGAGTATGATTGTCAGAATATTTTTGGTCAGGGGCAAGGGGATACCTTCAGGTCCGTAAACTTCCTTCCACAAAGGTGTCAGCCTTAACCTCCTCTCAGCCAACACCACCCTCCAATTCCTTTCTGACGATGTGAGACTTAGAATATAATTGGTGTTCGCTACGACCCCTGGTGTCACGTCGAGGCTTCGGTTGAAGTTGGAACCTGCGAAACAAACAACGTAAGAACATTAGAGATGTTTTGAGTTAACATTCGAGGAGACGATGCGATCTTCACTCACTCGTTATCTCCCAGTGCTCAGGAATTCTACCAGCCCCAGTCGACCCAAACACACCCTCTCCTTTAACGAAAAAGTATGTTTTCTGCCACCCCCCTCTATCATTAGAAGTCAACCCAGAAATCAGGTGTTCCCTCTTCTGCCGAAGAAACAAGTGGTATCTTCCCTTCTCGACCACATGCTCCTTCATATAATAAGTATAGAGCAAATCCCTCACCCCAAACCTAATCCATAATTCGTAAGCTAAGACTTCAACCGACATACAGACCCTCCATGTATTGGGCATAAGTTGTGAAATGGGATATTCTTTAGTGATCCAGCACTTCCCACACGAGCCTCGGAATTGGGAATCTAAGCCCATCAGCGAAAGGACGCTCATAGAATCTGATCCAATCAGGGATTCTGAAGTCGATTCGTTCATGCGACAAAGGCAACCTAATTCGAACGACTCAGGGAACCTGTACTTTATCTTGATTTCCCTCATGAATTGCTCGGTAACTCTACTATGGGGGTTTTTGGTCAGGAGATTCGTTGGTTCGCTTGTACTGGGTGCACCCGACTCGAAGGGGATAACACATAGAGGCGGCACATCTTTGGGTATACCACAAGGAATGCCAACGGACGCGACAGTAGGCTCTTCCCCCATTCTCCCGATCTTCCTTCTCTAGATCTATCAGTAGGGAAAACCATTTGCAGAGGCGAGCCTTCATATATTTCCAAGGATGAATCCTCTGTACTAGAGAAAACTTCAGACGACATTTTTCGTATTTCAGTCTACAAACAACGAGTCAACCTAAAACCAGCATGGCAGAAGATCAAACTTAGGCTACGCACAAACACAAATCTAAACTCCCGCTAAGGCTAATGCGAATTGAAATCTTAGATCCAACGAAGAACAGCTTGAATATCCCTTAAGAACAGTTTGAAGATTCAAATACCTAAGAAAAGAGAGAAGAATACATTAAATCGCGAGGAGAGCCTTACAAACTTGCGACCCCTGAGAGAAACGATTTGAATGAAGCTAATGAGGCTGCTCACGCCATTTTATACTCTAGCGCACAATGACCCATCGATTTCCCGCCAAAAGATCCTCGAAGTTACCACCGCATTAATGACGGGTGAGGAAATCGAGAAGAACAGGGAATCAATAAAAGCCTAGTCGATTGGGCTTAACGGGCCCATTTAAAACACTTTGCAGTTAAGAACTAGGCTGGAGATAAACGAGTTGTCCGAGTACGTATCATTAACCTTCTTCTGGTCCAGTCGACACATAGCCTCCTTTTGGTCCCTCTTTGATACCAAACAGGTAATCCCTGGTCTCATCAAGACCAGTCGACTGGGGACACCCCCACGGATTCACATCGAGTCAAGTCAATGACATCGGCTACGCATGTCGTATGGCTTAGAACTCTCTGGTCTCATCAAGACCAGTCGACTGGGGACACCCCCATAGACTCACATCGAGTCAAGTCAATGACATCGGCTACGCATGTCGTATGGCTTAGAACTCTCTGGTCTCATCAAGACCAGTCGACTGAGGACACCCCCATAGACTCACATCGAGTCAAGTCAACGACATGGACTACGCATGTCGCATAACTTAGAACTCCATGGCCTCTTCAAGACCAGTCGACTAGGTACACCTCCATAGACTCACATCGAGTCAAGTCAACGACATGGACTACACATGTCACATGACTTAGAACTCCCTGGTCTCATCGAGTCCAGTCGACTGGGGACACCCCCCCACAGATTCACATCGAGTCAGGTCAATGACATTGGTTATGCATGTCGTATGACTTAAAACTCCCTGGTCTCATCGAGTCCAGTCGACTAGAGACATCCCCCACGGACTCACGTCGAGTCGAGTCAACGGCATGGGTTACGCATGTCGTGCAAATTATAACTTCCAAGTCTCGTCAAGATCAGTTGATCGGAGACATCCCTCGTAGACTCAAATCAGGTCAAGTTGCGAATACGGAACACACGCGTCGCGTGGCATACAATCTAACCTTCATCTGGCTCGAATGACTGGGCACTTCCCAGAAGACACTTGCATCAAGTACTCTCCAAGCCAAGGACTCATTGAATTAGAGAGTATGGGACAAACTGTATGGGCCAAATTTGGTCCAGGGGTAGTTTCGTTATTTTGCTTTGGGCCCAGTACTGGACATACCCCAAAAGTCTCATAATTAAACCCCAAAGACATAACGTAAGCCCAATTCCAATGAATACCGACACCCATAACTGAATGGCCATACAAACGGCCAACCCATGTAACGCCCAAGCTATCGAAACATCACATAATGATTCGTCCAAACCAGCCTACAACGGGAAAATAGTAGCATTAAAACTCCAGATAAAGAGATTCCAATGGACAAAATAATTAAAGGCGCACGTTACTGGGAATAGGTATAAAAGGGAGACAATGCTCCAGAAGAAGGCACTCTTTTTGGACCTCTAGCTCTCATACTCCCAAACTTGGTATTACTCTCCATAGCTCCCAGCATTTCCCACTCACCGCCCTCACGGCAGCCTATAAGAATCAAGGTAACATCTGACCTTGTCTCTCCCTCGACAGCATCTTTTATACCTCATCACTAACTTGGGCGTCGGAGTGCCTACGGCATCCACCACACCGGTGGGTAGTCCTTCTCTGTTCATCATACTCTCTCTTTGTTTTGCAGGATCGCCAGTGCCCCCTCACGAAATCTCAATTGTAGGCCTCGGTGAAAATCAACGTCTACATTGATGAATTCCAATATCACCGGTTTATAAGGGGTTATTTTATAGTTTGGGTAATAAAAGGTTTACTTATTAAGTCTTAAACTTAATGCTTCTTGTTAACTGGCCACTAATAAGATTGATTTGGTAAACTTAAAATAAACTTGACAAATGAATTTTAGATTTCAGCCTTAGACTTAATAGCTCACGATCTTCATTGATGATAGATAACCTTTTAATAGATTTCCTTACATGATAGACATATACCTGTCGGGCGGGGGTAACCACAATTGAAACTTAGTCTTAATGAATCCAGGTAATTTGATTGACATATACATATGATTTAATTGGGTTACATTGGGTATTTGCATCCGACCATCGACAGAGGCTTTTGCAGAATTTCGTGTTCCAGGTTAGTAAACCAATATATTACACAAATATGAAATAACAACTTCATCTTTAAAAGATATTGGAAGGATTCACAACCCTGAATAGTTTCTTAATATTAAATTTTCCTAAATCTACTTTCGCGTCTTTTTATTTACTTGTTTTAATTTTAAAATCACTATTCCAATCAAACAATCAATTCAATAGATACTAGTAATCATTTGGCTTCATAAAATTAATAGATTAGATATTAAGTCCTCGTAGGATCGATACTTTTTATACTACTTGAACGATACGTGCGCTTGCGTTATACGCGTGTGATTACGCACCGGTCACCACCATCACAAATCTATCATATAGATTACGAAAAACGGTTAGCAGAATTAAACAGTTTCAAATAATATCGAAATCATTAACTAGATCATGGATTTTTAATCTAAAAATGTCTCTCCCACTAAATCATGCAATATTGTATTCCCCAAATAGAATATAAAGATTTAATAATTAAATTAAATACAAATAGTGAAAGATGGATCCCATGAATATATTTCAACTCACAGCTTTGACACATTCTCGCATACGTATATTCATCAGGTAGACAACTCATTTTCAATCACTCAATATTGACTCCTGAGTTTCCGGTCCTTGTCGTTTTTCGTTGTGACAGCTTTGGCACGTTTACAAGGAGGCGTACTAAGGTTAAACTCGTCAATGATAAACTCGAGCTACTTGCGTAACCCTGACATCTTTGACACGTTCAGGATTCCGTTTTCGCTTGAATTTATCTAGTATCTGATATACATCCGGCATAAATAAATTTCTATCGGCTACACCCTCACAGCTTTGGCACGTTCTCGGATGTAGTCATAGAAAAGATATCCATAAACCGTATTGACAAGACAGATAATGTAATATGCATCAAATACATAATTAACATAAAACCTTAGTAATTAGAGATTTTATGCAAAAGATGCTTTTACTTTATTTAATCAAATTAAATAAACACATGCATGCACAAAGTAAAGATTAAATTAAACATTGAATTTAAAGGCATAATCATATTGGGTGTCTAGAATCAGACTCGCTCTGATACTATTTTTGTAGGGGTTTTAATGGGAAAATCCGGTAACGCAGCGGAACGCGGAAAATCAAAATTTTCCGATTTCAATAACTTTTCTTGGATCAATTAAATAAATTTATTTATTTAATTAACCAATACTTAAAAACTGAAATTTTTACACAATAAATCAAATTTATTTGTAATTGCCGAATTGGCCAAATAGTTTACAAATTGATCATTTTAGTCCTCGAATTGTCAAATACAACTTTGGATGATTCTAAATAAATTCTAAAATGGTTTACAACATATCCAACACATCAAAAACAAATTGCAACAAAATCCCCAAAAATTTTTAAATTGCCGAACAGTGCGTACCTAATTCAATTGGCATCCATTAAATAATATATAAACAATATCATCAATAATTATTGTAACCATAATTAAAAAAAATATTGGTAATATAAAATATATTATTTTAATATTATATATAATATTTTCGCTTCTGATTTATATTGCTTACATTTCATATTCATATAAAGTTTTTTTTTTAAATAGAATTATCAAGATCTACGAAGATGATTTTGTTGACGATTTATATATTTTAATTTTTTGAATGGACTAATGTAATATATACATTATCATTTTATACGGTTATATAAAAATTTGATACTCTATTTTGAATAAATTCATAAACTATATTATAATGTCGATCACATTAACTGAATTTAACGACTCCAATTTATTTTAAAATAAAATTATCAATTATTCAGAATTCAGATCTATTTAGAGATTCTTTTAATTATTCAATGATCACATATCTTTCCCTAAAATAATTATGAAGAAACAAAAAGATACGAAAACATAAATAAAATATCGAAGATAATACATGAATATTGATCCTCTCGCTTTACTTTTCCATCACCCTTAATAGTCTCTTTCATCAATGGCCTATTGACCCAATGTTCTTGGTTTAGTCGTCTGGAGCCTGGTAGTAGTCATTATGATTAATAAATGAGCCGAATTTTGAAAAATTCATCCTTAAATTTAAATATTATTTGTTAATGTTTTAAAGATATTATAAAAAATTAATTTATTAGACTTTGAGTTGATGTTCTTGACGTGTTTTTTTCAAATTCAAATTTAAATAAAAAAAATAATTAAAATTTGATTGAGTTAATGTTCCTCATCTAAGTACACCCACAACTTTTTTACACGTCATAAAATAACCATAGTCACGCTAATCCAGAATCATTTTCTCTCTCTAATGTTTATTCTTTTAATTATAAAAAGGGAAATACTAACGGTTATCCTAAGGGTACTCATTAAGGATCTATTTTAGGAAAATTTTCATAGAAAAAAAATTAATGTTTTGAAAAAATTTTACAGTGAAAATTTTCATAAAATGAATTCTTAATAAGTACTCTTAAGACACTCGTTAACATGATCCGTATAAAAAATCATTTATTTTTTATTTTTTAATTTTGCAAATAGTAAATTAAATTATTCTCACTCCCGAACACGCAACGCAAAAGCAAGAACCTTACCTTCATTACCAGTCACTGTTACAACCGGTAACCGCAAAAACGAAATGATAAGATATTATGAGCATTTGCATCTCACCCCACGACGTGCTTTACCTACTACAGCCGGTAAGTTTCTTTGTTAATCTCCCACTAGAGAAATCTACAACTATAAAAGCCTTGTTCCTCTCTGTAAATCGGAAACGTCGTCGTATCAATCTCCAGTTCTCGTTATCGTCTTAGATCTCGTTCGTCCAATTGCGCCTCTGTGAGTTTTCATTTTGAATTATATAAGCCGTTGATAGTTGATTCTGGATTTTTTGTTAGATTTATGATGATTGATTTTACTAATAAATCTGTTCATAATCATTTTTATTTTTATTTTATTTTTTTTACATACTTGTGTTGACTGATTTTTAATCTCATATGCTCTGTACATATCGATTTGCTGGATGATGGATTAGTTTTGTTAATAGTATTAGTTTAGAAGTTAAATTTAATCTCTAATTTGGATCATAAAGGCTTTATTGATGACGATTATAGCAAGGCCTGAATCTGATACTTGTGTATGTACACGGAGTGATGTTAATAAATGGCATGAGATTCAGTTCATTGACAAGAATTCAGTTATGATTAGAATTTTGTCGATTTTTCTGTAATTATGGGGAAAATATGTCACAGAACATAAATATGTTGTGTTTTAATGAAAAGTCGGGTTTATTAATGATATAATTTTGATTTTCTCTCGCTAGAATGAAGAATATCAAACACTTTTTTTTGTTGTTGTGAAAATTAGATGTTTCCCTCACCGAATCAATGTTTTGGCTACGCTAATGGAACCATGATGAAGTACTTATGTCTTGTATGTTTTTAATTTTTCTTTATTCAGTTTTAAGTTAATTATTAATTGCTTTCTGTTATTGTGATGTGTGTAAATGATAGGAAACTTGTAATTGCTGAGGATGGCGGATAATGAGGAGGTAGAAAAGAATACTTCTCATGGGAATGAATGGGAAGTTGTGTCACTTACGGCATCTACCTATGCTGCTGCTCCCGGTCCCCAAAATGTTGAACCGAAGGATGACGACAGGGGTGATACTGCGGAAGAAATTGAAGCAGAATCTTCTAGTGCGTTATTCATGTCTGGTCACTTTGTTTCTTCACCCAGTGAACATGAGAATTTGCCTTTTGAACCTGAACCTGTACACAGCGAGATTTATAATGAACCCGTGGGCAAGGACGTTGTCTCTGAATTTGGAGCTGAAGTAGGAGACAAGACTAGTGGAAAGGATGGGGAAGATAATTGGACTCCTAAAGATTTAAGTGTACATAATGAGTTTCCAGAAATGCAGATTTTTGATGAGAAGGGTAACAGGCTATCCTTTAGTAGCACAGAGTTTGAAGAAGGTTCGACTCTACCAGGAATAAATTTGACTGGTAAGGAAGAGAGTATTTACAGTGCAGCTACGTTTAGTTCTTTACACAGTGAAGCAGCACTTGGTGAATCAACTACATTTGTTGAGAACGTGGAAACTCATGAAATAACTGAACCTTCTGAGCAAGATTTAGATATTCCCACAGATGCATCCAAATCTCTGAATGTTGCAAAAGAAGATGATAAATATGCCGAGTCTGACCTCCCCTGTGAAGCATGGTGGAAGAGAAGGGCAGCGTCCTTTTATACTCATGCAAAAGAGACAAATACATTTTGGTCCATTTTCATTGCAGCGGCTGTTATGGGGGTTGTAATTATCGGGCAGCGGTGGCAACAAGAAAGGTGGCAAGCTTTGCAGCTGAAGTGGCAGCTCAGTATCAGCGACGAGGTATGTAAATTGCTTTTTTTCACTAAACGAATTAAGTAAATAGTCTGTGATGCATGCTAATATTGATGTAGAAATAGGTCATTTTGGCTTTTGTTTATTGCAGTGCCATGGAAGAAGTGGGGTATTAAATTTAATCTGTTTTGTTGTTATTGGTCTGAAAGCTGTATGCATATTTCAAAAGTTTAATTCCCAACATTACAGAATTGGACTCATTGCTGATTCATTATAGACGTCGTTTGAATTATTAGAAATCTGTCCATCTGTAACATTTCATATTACCTGCTTTATTTATGTAGTCTGCATCTTGTTGAAGTGCTTTTTGAGAATACCACCTGGACTTATCACAATTAGAATCCTATGGAAGTTTCGTGTCCAAGAAGTTAGCTTTTTACAATTATTAGGTTAGAAACTGAATAAGCAAACCTGACCCGCCTTCTCTACAAATAATATATTGGTATCACACACATTTCAATATAATGTTGTTTGTCTTTTAGTATATTAGAATATTTTTTTTTGTCTTTTAGTTTGGTAAAGGATCTCTTATTGGGAAATTACTCTCTCTCTCTCTATTCATTCTCAGGTGAAAGTATCCTTATAAAATGACGATGCTTTCTAAAAGACGGAAAAAATCACATTGATAACTATTTTTTTTTGTCTGTTATTACATTGGTTTTTTTTTTTGGTCTTCTAGCAAGGCATCTCCCTCCCTAGGGAAGAAATATATATTTATGTATTTATACATGTGTGTGTATACTGTATATAGATGTTATTAATCTATCAGGGCCGGCCCTAAGATTATCGGGGCTTAATTCCATTTTTACATTTTGGGATTACTGACCTTAGTATAATATTATAAAATAAAAATTTATGAGTCCTTGTACATTAGTTATTTAAGAGCTACAATAAAAAAATCTAGAGGCTATAGCCTATAGGCAGGCACCTCGTCCGCCTTAGCGGAGGACGCGGCAGTGTTATCTATTGCATCTTTCCTATACGTTTTCTCCCACTATTATCAATAGAAACTGATGTTTTTTTCCCCCTTTTCCCATTATTTATCATGGTCATCAAATTTGCAGAAAGCTAACAAGATGTTGGGTCCAATATCTCGTCTTAAAGATGCAATTGTGGGTAGCCACCGTCGTGGCTCTTTTGTCAGGGGAAGCTCCTCAAACGATAGTTAAGATGACGACGAAAAAAATAGGAAAGAAAAAATAGAGAACGAGAGAGATTGATGATGCGATGATGTTAATATGCTAGTTTATAGTGTGAAGCACTTATTTTCTCATATGTTTTTAAGTTCTGATAATATTGTTGTGCCTTTTACTTGTTTTTGTGATTTATTACTGTCCCAAGATGGCAATGCTCACTTGGGCGAATCCTCCTGTAGATGATGTGCTTTCCAATAAACCCGTTAGTGCTTGCAATTTTGGTAATGGTGGCTCATCATACATATGCATATTGAATTATGATTCTGCATTGCCGTGATTGTAGTTTGTGTTTTTTTTTAGTCATAAACGAGTTTCGAATGATAAAAATAAAATAAAATTGTTAGACTTGAAAGGTTTTAATTTTGGATAAAATTTTAAGTTTCTTCGATTTTTCTCTGATCTAGTTTCCTATAATTGTACGGGATCTCATGAAATTTACAACATGCAACCCGTGGTTTAACGTTATGATCTGATTGAAAGTCTTGTTAATGGGTAGCTTTTGGTGGTAATGCCCAGTAAAATGTTTTATGCTGACAGAAAAGCTGGGTCGGACGCGGCTTCCTTGATAAAAGGATTAGGGCATGAAATATTATTTATTAACCATAATTTCAATTTTTAAGGTCCAATACTTTTGCAAGAGTTACAAACTTTTGGAAAGCTCACCGTCAAACTATCCATTCCGAGTTAAAACGAAGCAAGTAAAATCAACTGTCTCAAACTCCTATAAGAAATGCACTTCTTGGATTCGAACCCAGGATTTCAAGATGAAATCCTGAGCCGTACACCACAAAGTCACGCCCCTTGAAGACAAGAGCTATAAACTTGCTAATCTGTCAAATATATATATGAAAATGTTTTATGGTATTTTAATTTCTTAGAATAAAGTATCATGTTTAATTGATTTTATGCATGTTCGCATAAAGCAGCAGATATAACGGTGTCTAGAGATGGCAACCAAACCTCGACCGAGAAAAATCCAGATGGTCCGGGCATCCGAGTTTCAGACCGTGAAACCGGACTTGCAAACCCGGACCCTTTTTTTTTATTCTTTAGCATCTCTAAATTGGTGATCATGTGCCCATCTCGTCCCTAGAACGGAAACATATATATATGAAAGTAAAAAGTATTGCTTTCAACACAATTCTAAAAGTTGTACAAGTTAAGGGCCTACTCATAAGTTGAAGAAAATATTTCACCTTAGCATCTTAATTACCCTTTTGCTCAGCATGGTTTCACGCCCTAGCATGTATGCCATGGTTATGGCTTTTTGATTTTCCTTCTATTTCTTCATGACTGCATCTTGCTCCCGTTCTTGCACTTGTCTAATCAAGAACTTTCTCTCCAGTTGCAAATAAGTTCCAGACTAATGTGCCGACGAGGTATAATACAACAGCTACCTTGAACACATCATCCCAAGAACCTGCCGCGAATGAGTTTGAGAGATTAATGATTGACAAGAACAGCCATTGCCACTAGAGTGTACGAGAGTTGTACCTCGTTGGAGTATGTAACCAGTTGCTGCTGTTCCAAAAACACCGGCAAGCACTCCTGCTGTGTTCGATAGTCCTAACAGAACTCCCTGTCATTAAAATTCTTAAGTGTATTAGCCTATTAGGGGGAAAAAACTTTTCGAAGATGATCATTGCAAGTGAATTATCTTGTAGTAAGATAGCCACAACTCACAGCGTAGCGTGGACCGATATCTTGATGATTGGAATAAAGACCAGATTGTGAGAATGCATCAGATCCCTGTCAAGAATTATTGTGACCATATAAGTACAGCATATTTGGTCCGCTTAACAAACACATATCGACAGAATTCAAAGTTATATAAACAGAATAAGATTGAAGATGGTCATATAAATTGAGCTCAAATCGAGATCAAACCTGACTGCATGCCATGCATAGCACTGCCATTGCAGGAGTCCTGACACGACTTAGCTGTGTGAGAAAGAAGGCTGGTCCCAAAAACCCAATCGATTGCATGATCTGAAAATTAAAAAGAGTTTTGAAGACAGAATTAATTCCAATCGGTAGAATGCTAGCATAATCAATAAAGTAATAGTTCAGGCTTGTCACATTTCATTGAAGTAAATTACTTCCATAGATATATTTGACCATTTGGAAAAAGAGCAAACAAGAAGGCAGTCTAGCGTGCCCTGTACAGGAAAACGTACAAATGTAGAGTTGCACATATAGTTCTTCATTAGCAAAGGTTCTGTATTAGAAAATAAACTCTTCTTTTCCCAATTTGATGAAAACCACAATATGGTCCTTGGTACTAGCATTGAGGCAATATCAAAATGGTAAGACCAATATAAATCGGAATGATATTTTATGGTATCAATATTCAGCAGAAAATCTTAATATGAAATTACAATAAGAATTGGCCACAGTATTGACACTTGCCTTACGAACTGCAGTTATGGAAAGACCTTTGCTAACGAGTGTGTCTGCAATCCAGCCTCCTATATTTGCAAAAACGGCCATGGTCAACCAGGGCAGGACACAGAAGAGTCCAGATTCTGTGAGGTTGAAATTCAAGACCTGAGAGAACAATTAATGCTTATCAGCTTCGGAATAATATTGTAATTATGATAATTTCATCTCAACATTTAGAAAGTTGCTCAGAAAATCGTGAAAAGATAGAAAACAAGACAGTAAGATGTGTCAACCAACCAGGTTAGTTTATAAGGTCTGTGAACTGCAAAATCGAATGTAATGTATGAGATACTAATATAACTGCACCCAAAAGATGGAAGAGAAGCAACATGATTTACAGTTTGCAGTGTCAAAATTTTAATGAGGCTGATCAGAAGGTTTCTTATAAGAGGCAAAATTTAAGGTTAAATAAACACAGAGATTAAAACACTGCATTATGCTCTTCTTCTTCTTTTTCTTTTTTAATTTTTTTTTAAAATTTTGTTATATTATTTAACCTAATGGTAACCCTATCTCCTTCCCACCCTGTGAGACGATTCGAACCCCATATCTCTTATTTTCAACACGAGATTTTAATAACTCAACTAATTTTGTTATATTATTTAAACTAAAACTTCTAGTTTTAAGAACTTCTTATGCAAGAGAAAGATTGAAGGAAAACAAAAGTTCTGTACTCTGTTAGTCCGACAAGCTAATGGTGGAATGCCACATCTATGCATTGAAGAATTCTGAGTCTAAAAGACAATATCAATACATGCATCATAATCAGCAAGGCAAAATGTATTAATCTAAGACTGGATAAAAGTGGATCTCTGAAAATAATGCACATAACAGTAGATGGCAAATAAAATTTGTGGCAATTGGAAAATTTTCCTTATTCTTCACTATGGTGAAAAAGGACTCTTTGTCAGATCCAACATTCAGATTTATATTATTAGGTAACTTAGATCACAACCATCAACAAATATTACTCATCTTCCAAAGGATATACCTGATTGTAGTATGTAGGCATCCATGTCAACAGAATAAATGTTCCCCAATTGTGGCAGAAGTGAGAAATTATGAGAGCCCAAACAGGGGCTTTTGATAATATTAATTTCCAGGGAATGACTGAAACAGGTTCCTTCGAAATGCTACCACCCAATATAAGTTTTTTTTCTTCAGCTCTAAGCTCAGGGTCTTCTTTTGGAGAGCTGTACGCCTGAGGAAGAAACCAATGGTAAGGCAAAAATTAAATAAGACACGAAGTCTTGTTGTAAGAGAAGCAAGCTATCATAAAGTCTTTTTTAGTCTAAAGACAGCTGAAATTTCTGGTGGACAATCACAAACACATTCCCACACCGCCCTAAAAGAAAAGAGAGAGAAATTGTTTTTGTTGAGGTATGTAAATTAGACTAGTCCCCTAACAAATAATTAAAAGATTCAGCAGCTTACCTTTCTCAGCCACAATGCAAACCAGATGCTTCCGAGTGAGCCAAATGAGTAGAAGACAGATGGCCACCCAAATTTTTGGATTAGAACAGGGGAGATGGCCAACCCAGTAACAGAACCCAGATACATTCCACTATATACTAAGGCAAGTGATCTGCTTCTCTCTGACACGGGAATCCACTTAGAGAGTATGTTATTCATAGCAGGCATTGCAACACCCTGTCAAAAAAGTGGATCACTTTTCTCCCGTGAGCAGTGCTCTATCTGCTATCAAATGCGTTAAAATTTTAAACTTCTTTTATGAAAAAATAGTTAGCTGTTTTATACAAGAAGAAGAAACAAACTACTCAGAACTAATTAGTTGCCCATGTATCTTGTGCAAGGACTAACAGAAACAAAAAGAAGAATGAGAAGAAGCCAACCTCGCCAATCCCCATAAAAGCACGCATGATAAGTAAAAACGGAAGCCCAATTCTTGCAGCAATAGGTGTCAAAATAGTAGCTACCGACCACCAGATCACCCCAAAACCCAATACCAGCTTTCCACCAATTTTATCTGCCCATATACCTCCAAGAATCTATGCCAGAACAATATATAAGTACAGTTAGATTGAAAGATTGCAGGAAAAAATTCTTACGTCGCATTCTAGGTTACTACCAATCACTGCAGTGCTGTCATTTAAATAAAATACATCCTTGAAACGTGTCAATCACAGAAGGTTACCAACTGTATGTTTGTGCAGTTTTATGGTGATTTACAATATATACTTATATCGCTTTTTTGTCTCAAAAATTCTCGAGAGTATGCAGAAGCAGACCTGAGTGAGTAGATAGCCCCAGAAAAAGGAGGACTGGATCAAACCCACTGTTGCACTGTTCCAGTTGAACTCCTTTGACATTGGAAGTATTGCTATGCTCATGTTCACCTGCAGAAAACATTTAATTAGACAACATAAAAGGAGAAAGGCATATACAATAAACAGTGTGGTTAAGAAGGACTAGCATGTCAAGACCAAGTTTACAATTCGCTCAATCTAGAACGAAGCACCTTGCAAGTATGCATATTCATACTGAACTTAATAAAGTTAGAAAAGTATAACCGCCGGGAAGAATTTACCGTGACATGTTCAGGAAATTTATTGAATCAGGAAAAACATGGACATAAAAACAAAGAATTAAGAGTGGGAAGAGAGATACTCACACGGTCCATGTTGCACAACAAAAATGCTGCAAAACAGAGAAGTACAATCACCCAACGTTTTGGGAATTGTTCCCACCAAGGAGATGCTTCCAGCACATCTCCATCAAGTAGAATGGCCTCATTTGGAATTTCTGTTGACTTTAGTGAATCCACTTTTGCTTCTGTTATGTCATACTCCTCAGACTTATAGAAAGCACGAATTCTGTCCACCTTAACATGTTCAGATAGCAGGCTTTGCCCTTTTCCTGTAATGTTCCTATCCACTGCTCCTGGTTGAAAGCAACCTCCAAGTGAATGTCTTGAACAAAAATGGCACTCGCATTTTACCCTAAATCTTTTCCGAGGATAAATTCTGTTAAACTTTTCATTACATTGTAGGGACAAAGAATGTTCCTTTCTAAGATGGCACTTGGCTTTATGTTTCTGAACTTTTTGATCCGAATTGCCTCTAAAATGAAGCGTTGAGCAATAAGCATTCCCAGATATCAGACCATTTGCCATACCACTACATAACTTTTGGTTGAACATGTTTCCTTGTGCATTCTGCACAACAGCAATTCCTGATCTTTCTCCCCTCAGATGTGAAATAACCGGATCCTTATCATATACTTTGCCTGCAAATATCAGGAATTAACTTAAAGATGTTCAACTAAAAACTACCAAATGCATTTACAAACACTGTTTAGTCTACTGCCCATATTATGAATGTGATAAATTTCCCTAACTTCTTATTTCTTACATGAGTCAGATTTTGCAACAATACATGAAAGAAAAATTCATAAAAGAGAAAGATTCAGTTAATTGTAAAGGTAACTTACGATTTATAAAATACTAACAAATAGGGAAAAAGTCTTAGTTGTTCCTAATTTTTTCATAATTACCCATGAAGTCATTGATTTTTTCATAATTACTGTTAGGGACATTGATGCTGAGGATTCTCTCCATGTTGACAGGGGCTTAATTGGGACAGAGTGGCAGGTGAAAGATAGGCCCATGGACCAAAGGGAAGGGGGACATCCAGTGCAGAAAGTTTACACCAGGAGAAAAGCAAAAGGGGTGACACAAGAAATAGGGGGACACTGAGATTTGGGGCAATACAGGAAGGAGATTCTGCTTGCTGACGTGGAAGGAAGTTTGTTAGATCTAATGATGTATATAGTAGGTTGTTATAGGGAGAGGAGGTTACGTTTTTCATTTGTTTCATTTTGTTCTCAGTATTGAGAGTGCTCCCAGCAGTGGCTGGTGAAGGAAATTGTAGCCTCTGGACCTCTTTTCTTATCTTCTTACTTTCTTTGTTACTTACTAGCGTTGAGACTATTAACGGCAATGTGATTGTTATGTTATTCCTTCTTTACTCATATAAACAATATACAAAATCTTGAATTGAAGATTCGAAATACACCATCTGAAAACAAATCTCATTTACCAAACGTAACAATTACCCATCAAGTTCCTTCTAACAGTAAAGGATCGTAGTTGTTGTATTCGCTAATAGAGTAATTATAAAAAAATTAGAAACCGGGAGAACATTCTCCCTAACAAATATAATAGTAGTGGTAGAGAATCAATTAGCAATACCCAAAGATAACAAATATTAGGGCCAAATCTCAAAAAGACTGCATATTGAAATGGGACACACTACACAAATAGAGTGATGGGCATACACTGATCAGGCAGAATTTCCAAAGCATCTATTAATTAAAAAAATCAAGAACATTTTTTAATATGATTCTGATTAACCAAGAAGCTAAGAAAGCACCTGATTCAATCCCAAATTAGTTTTTTGAAAGCAAAAAAAAAAAAAGAAGAAAATAAATGTCACTCTAAAAGTTACATGAAGCTAAAAAAATATGTCCAGTTCCAAATTTAGGAAACTATTTATTATTCATTGAAGCTAAATTCAGCTTATCAACTAATTATAAAATGAAATAATAAAAAAAAAAAACAATAATAATGCATTTAGTCAACTGTTAGCTAAATTATATACCAGAAAAATAAATATAAAAAATTCAAATAAATTCGAAATCTGAGCATGCATAAGCCACTTATCCCTCGCACATTAAAAAAAAAAAAAATCCAGTGAAAATAAAATTTATTGGAGAGAGTAAATTTTGATGTAAATGAGAATTTAAGTTAATATAAATGCAGTGAAGCTGATACCTGAACCGAAATTCCGGCTAGAAATCAAACCACCGATGGCCATTGCTTTTGTTTTGAATAAATAGGCTCGGATTCAAAACGAAACGGCCGTTTCAATTTTATTTATTTATTTATCATTATTATTATTATTATTATTAATTTATTATTATTATTTTGGTTTTGTTTTTGGTACCTCTGGTTTCTCAATTCAGAGAGGATATTTTTACAGCAAAACGCAGCAAGTGTCTCAGTGGCTAGCAACGTAGCGAGGTGGAGAGGAGGACACGTGGCGTATCATCCTCGGAAGGAAAGAAATTGACCACAATGACTGAAATGCCCCTATAAGCAATGGGAACTAATTTTGTTGTGGCTGTGGCAGAAGGGGTAAAAAAGTGGAAGGGAGATGGTTTTTTTGGGAAATCAAGTTGGGGCCAAAATCTGGTACCTGATGCTTTCCCCGCCGCAAAAGTATCATTCAGACAATAATCGCCTGAAAATGGCCCAAAAAGGCGAACTTTTTTTATTTTATTTTATTTTATTTTATTTTATTTTATTATTTTTTATAATTTAACTAAATATTTTAAATTTTCAATGGTATAATCCATCTCTAATGTTGCTTTTATTTGATTTGATGGCAATTGGTCCAAATATATATGAGGATTTACTAATTCTTATCTCATCATAAATATAGATTCGAAAATTTTCATATTTAATTTTGAATCAGGATGTAACACTCAGGATTTCATGATGTGTCTTTCATGGTCATCCATTTCTTGCATGAGTCATTTTATCAATATTATTGGATTTGCGAGTTGGTAAATCCCGTTGCAAGTCAAAATCCATTGAGTTGAATATTTTGAACGATTTTCAGACTTTGTGCCCATGTCGCGTTCGCCCGATGTTCGAACAAAATCTGACAAGAAGTTCGCGTTCGATGGGTATTCGAACAATTGCAGATTTCACATAATTTTTTACATAATTTTTTCCCTCCCCCCTCACTGTTGCTACAGTGAGCTACAGTGCCTACAGTGAGGGATGAGGGAAAAAATTCTGTATGTATATCATTGCTGTTATTGATTATACCAAAAATGCATTCTTGAGCTATTGATAAATAACTTGATAATTCATACACTTTTAACAACATTAAAAAAAGTGCCATAAAATACAATTGCAGGAAAGATTAAAGCAAAATTACGTGCAATGAATAATTGACACATGGAATTGGCTGCAATGTTAAGATTATAGAATTGAGATCTTCTAACTATTCACAGATTCAAATAAATAATAGAATGGAAAATTATCTAGTTTGAAAAGAAAATAATACCACAGATCCTGAGGATGAACAAGATTATTTTAATTATAATAAAGAATACATGTGAATGGCATTTTTATTATTAACGATTTATTTGTTTTGTAAGTTTATTGGACATGTTCCCGACCGAAAGTATTTAAAGATATCAATGAACATGTTACTAATTCATGAGGGATCAAGATTACGTGAATACTAATTTAGTTGGTTTATTTTAAAGTATTGTAATCTTGTTCTGCTTAAATTTTTCAGCATAAGTATTTTAGGCTCATATGATCTAATTTTTAAAATATTAATCTTGATTAAAGAGAACGAGGGTCCACTAGAAAGTTTTTCAAAACTAATTGGACATAAATATAATTACTTATAAAGTCTTTGAAATTCTAGCTAGGATGACCTAAATAACCTAAGAGAGTGGCGAATTGAGAACTAAAAATCCATGATTTTAAATAACCTCAATTTAATAAATTTAATTATACACTTTCAAATTCAATTCATTCAACACATCAATCCCCCAAATTCATCCATAATCAATAACAATATATGATATTTGATATAACTCCACAATTCATGCAACCCATATATGCAATTTCTGTTGGGGTTTTTAGAGTTATAGTTGAAGT